>OMNW01025192.1:1534-23406 GCA_900303245.1 Selene dorsalis
TTGTGTGTGTTTGTGTGTGTGTGTGTGTGTGTGTGTGTGTGTGTGTGTGTGTGTGTTAGAGAGAGAGAGTGTATTTGGGAAATGCACTGTACCTGCCAGCTGGAGGAATCTGGAGGGACTTGAGCCCACAGATGACAACATCCACAGCATCTCCCCTCTCACTCCCCACCCCCTTCCTCCTCTCGTCTCTTTTATCCCCCCTCCCCCAATTTGCAGACAGCCCATCCCTGCCTGTCTGCTCAGCTTCACCCAAAATCCACCATCGTATCCAACCACTGCTCTGGGGCCCCACTGATTGAAAGGAGCATTATTAGCCCCAGCTAACCTGCCCATTCACGGTGTGTAAAACGCTGTTTATTTGACAAGGGATGTATATAGACATTGCTGTTGGGTCTTTAGAGTTTGGCAGACACTTGATGCCAAATCATATGCATGACTCTTCTTGCCATGCTGCTTCATGTGACTGCCAAGTGAGGTCCACCGGGGTCTTTGCCAGGGGGACCCGGACTACATTCAGACCCCTCCACTCCCCCAGCTACACTCCTAACACACACACACATAAAAACACCTTGCAACTCTTCGATGCCCTCTCTCTCTCCCCCAACCTGTACCAGCCTCATGCCCTCCCACTCCCCTCCCACTCCTACCCCCTCAGTCTCCATACCACACTCATTATTAATGATCTGAGGGACAGCTTTCATTTGATCTATTACTTAGGATGGGACGGCGGCTGCTGTGCTGCTGCATCCCTGCTGGATCTTTAATTATTTCATGGAGGGCTTTCCTCCTCTCTGCTGCTCCTTCTCTGTTGTGCATATGAAATATTGAAGTTGAGGAGTGTAGTGCAAAGTGGCCCCATGCAGGGTGAGGTGCATGTGTATATGTGCGCGTGTGTGCTCATATTCTACTTTGTGAGAGTGTACAGTATATTTTTGTGTATGAACATGTGTGTGTGTGTGCGTGCGTGTGTGTTTTTCCTTAAATGCGGCTAGGACTTTTATCTTGAAACTTCAGTAGTGAGGTCACAGATTGGAAGCAGATTGCATTAGTTATTAACTTCAAACCGCAGGTCAGCTTTGAAACAGAGACATTCAGTGTGTGAATGTGTGAGTTGTTGTTATTGTTAAGACCTCTGAGTGTACTCTGGCCATCTGACAAAAACAACCGAAAAAATCCCAAATGTCTGAAAAAGGAAGAACACCATTAACAAACGTAAAGAGAATTATTTCAACGCATGTGTAATGTACTGTGATTATGGGCCATTAATGTCATATTACAGCCATGTTGAGGGGCAGTAATAGCATGAAATCACCACTCACTTTTTGTTGCCAAGAATAACAAAGCACAACAACATCTGACATGGAAATATGGCTGACACCGCAGGCATACACAACTTTGCATTCAGGTATGATGTATGGCTCAATGCCTAATTGCTTTGCACTCCTACTTCATAAATTTTGGACTCTCTTGAGACAGAGGCTACTGTGTTAATAGCAATCAAAATTCCTCACAGGGCTGCACTTAATTCATTTTGTGTCATACAGCACATCCACAGCATCACCGTGCAGCTGAGGACTTGTGAGTCCAGTAAAGTGTCCTCAGATACTTACCTCACTGAGGAAGCCATACTCCATAAACCTAATGACACCTTATTCTAGTTTATGTGATTACATGTGATGGTAAGATTTGCATCCACAGCACCTCTCCACTCAGTAAAAACATTGGATTGCTGTAATTGGTAGTAGGAGTAATCCATGCGCTTATGTGGGGGAGCATTGGAATGACATTGATATACAGCGCTCCATTAATTGCCATATGAATAGGGTCTGCAGTGGTTGGCGCTCTGCTGATGCATCACAGTAAAAGAGATGGGTCACTCTGTCTTCTCCAGCCCGCAGCTTTGCCAAGCTCATAATTACTAAAACCCCCAATTAATCTTCCCATCACATAGGCCAAATATACACTTCCTCCCTCTATAAATGAGTTACAGTATATGGTCATAGTAAATGTGCATGCTTGTGTGTGTATATGTGTGTGTGTGTGTGTGTTTACATAAGTAGGTATGCATGTGTACATTTAACGTGTGCCCATGAGAACATCAAGTATAAACACCATTATGTGCTCAGAGTACTCCACACAACTCCATTGTGAGTCACACACACTGCAGTGGTTATGGTTATTGGTTATCATGGAAAACAGAAAGTTTACAGGCACTTACATGTGAAAGGTAAAACGGAGACATACTGGTTCATAAAGTGTAAATAACCAACTTATGTAAGAAAGACCACATTCACCTGTTTAGGGTTATTTTCCTTTAATTCTGAACAGCTTTTTTTTTTTTTAAATAAAAATTAATATGTTACATCCAAACACAAACTCTATAAACATATGGTCTCTATAAATGTTTTTATTTCGTGGATTTATTGTGTAACTTTGAATTTTGAGGAAACCAGTGTGAGTGGATGCTTGCATTGATAATGTTAATCTATTTCCTCAGTGTCAGTCCAAGTACAAGTGGCTGTTAATAAGTGCGGCTACTCTGTGTCTGATTTCTGAGAGGTCACAACAGCAGTTAAAATGCACAATTCTTCTTCACAATACTTTTGTTTGTGTGTGAGTGTGTGTATATTTGTGTGTGCATTCATGTGTGTGTGTGTTTCTCCATGAATATGTATTTCTGATTGTAGCATGGAGTTCTGGCCCCTGGCCATTCAACCTTTACTTATTCTGAATAGCATCCCCTCTCCACACTCCAATCTGGCAACCATTCCTCCCACTTCTACATTCACAACACCTTACTGGCACCCAGTGGTGAAAGACAGCATTGCATCCACTTGATGCTCTGGCTGACAGCAGGGGAGATGGAGAACTGTTTACAAGTGGCATTTGCCCCTAATTAAAAGCAGCACTTGTTGGAGCACTTGGTCTGCAGAAGGACTAGCATCCACAGTGATGCAAGCTGGCCCACTGATCCTCCTGTAAGCCTCCTCCACTCTGCAGACACACACACACACACACACACACACACACAACAAATGGTCAACAAATGGGAATATACGTAAACATTATAAACACAGTGAATGGCACTTTACATTACACTGTATAATCCGTTTTTTAGGATAAGTTTGAGTATTTTTGCCAGATTATAGTTTTGGTGAACAGTGGGAACAGTGATGAAAAAGCACCACAACTGAGAAATATAGTATGAGAAACAACACAGATGGCTCCGAGCGCAGCCATTATCTAAGACAAATGAACAATACTCTTTGTGATAGTGATTGACCAAGTCTGCAGAATCTCTCACTGTCTCAGCGCCAGACAGTCAACTCCCTCTGTTTTGTAATTTCTGCTGGCCCAACATCTGGCTGTCCCATGTGGAAAGGCCATTATATCGGGATAGAGGATGAATGAAAGTAGCCATCGACCTGTCTGTGTAGTGACTAACTGGCCGGCAGTGCCTTCGAGTTTTGGCCAGCTTAATGGAGCACAACAGCTCAGCAACTAATCACCTGTTCTTTCTCATCAGCTGCTTCCCCCATGAGACAGTAATTGATTGTTAAGTGTTTGATGGATCAGACTAAGACCGAGCTGACCTGACTCAGTGAAATGTGCAGTACAGTCTGTACCCCATCTGTGGTTTCATGTTTTCACACTAAGAGAGAACTTTTTTTTTTTTTTTTTATCAGACTGTGAAACACTTGTTCACACTTGTCACACTGCTATGCATGTCTGCAGTGTTTTTATGTTGCACTGTGGGTACAGCAGTGTTGTCATTATTGAACCTATATTACCAAAACTATGGTACATTTATATTACAGTAATTTAGGGCATTCAGTATACATCGTTTAATAATTTTCAATCAGAACTTCTTCCCTAAAATAGGTGTAAATTTTTACTTGCTACTAGTGAAACACAACAGATAACTCAGCTTGTATGCTCAACAAAGCTAAAATGATTTCCATTGAATACAATTAAAACTGAGCTGCCAGTTTTTACACTTGAATTGGGAAAACTAATGACAGTATTAGCGCAAAGAGAATAAGACTATTAATGGATTAGTCAAAGGCCAGAAGATGATTGGTATTTTTAAGCAATAAATTGCTGAAAAGGCAAAGAAAAATGAATTCTTCGTTTTTAACCTGAGTATGTGTTGCTACACTTTGCTTTGTTGTTTGTTTGTACATAGGATATCTTTGTGTTTTAGACAGTTAGAACCACACATGACAGATTGTAAACTTGTGGGTATCCAGCTGATACATACAGTGCAACTGTCTTACCTGAGTCTGAAAAGCCGGTTGTGGTCCAATTCTTGTTCCTCCTCTGTCTTTCCTTGACCTCTGTCCCTCAGCCTCCTCTTTCTCTCCTCGGGGTCAAGGGTGAGTAGGACCACCAGGCTGGGCTGGAACAGGTCACTGGGCCATTGGTACACCTCCGAACCTTCAGCTGGGAGGCTGGACAATGGACCGTTCACTGCTGTGGCGATGGCATAGGCTGCTGTACTGTGCCAGAACCTGGGGACAGTAAAATGGACTGTGGATTTAAGGAGGAATGATGGATGGATCTTTATTCAGGTGACTAGCCTCATAGGTAGACTAGGAAATGTTAAATACTGAGTTGTACATGTAGATCCCTATGGAGCTCTCCTGTTGTCCCCTCTATCCTCCTCAACTTCTTTCATGAGAAGAAAAAAGGTCACAAAACTTCCTTCCACCAGCGACATCTTAGCTGCCTTTACCTGTCAACGATGACAGGTGTCTTCATGCCCTGCTGGCCTATTTGTTCTGCTGTGATGTAGTTCCCCAGAGCGTAGAAAGCCCTGCGGATGAGGGGTGGCTCCTTATCAAAGCGGGCCCTCCAGGGGGACAGGCACTGGGGAGGGGACCGCAGTAGAGCAGCCCGTAGAGCATCCCTCAGAGACTCCGTCAAAGTGGTCTTACCTGTGGAGTGAAGAGGATGTGGGAGAAAGAGTCACCACACAAACAAAAAAGAAACACAAAGACAGGGTAGAGTTTCAAAGCAGTGAATATAAAATTAAAAAAAAAATCTGTTATTAATATTTTAAAGGACAGAGACGTGAGCTGCTCAGCGAACACAATGGAGGTGAATGGTACAAGGTCCCCTGTCCCTTAAAACTCATCGAATACACAATCCAACAACTCCAAAACACTCTTGTGGACAAGTTGTGACCTGCACATTCACCACACTATGAAATAATAATGTAACATTACAAGATGGAGTTGTTTTCGAGGGAAATGCATGGCCAGAACTACAATCCAGACATGGCTGCTGTGCGGAGTGATTTCAAAAGCGCAAGTAGTTCCAAATTTATTTCATGTGTCGTAATGTTACATAATTATACATGATTATTTCATAGCGTGGTGAATGTGCAGGTCAAAACTTGTCCATGACGGCATTTTGGAGTTGTTGGATTTTGTATTTGATGAGTGTGATGGGGGACAGGGGACCTGTACCGCAGCTCGTGTCTCTGCCTCGTGGATCTCAAAACAACATGCACTGATAATTAAATGTAATGAACCTATACTTCTATGACTATAGGGATTATGGTAATAGGCTAATTTGCCAAAATGTTGAACTATCTCTTAAGGGGACTCGTGTGAGTCTTGAAATGTTGACCTGAAACCCCTACCTTATGGTTTCCACAAGGTTGGTAAAGCATATTACATGAGCAAGCTATTAAATAAACCATCCTCACAGTGATGTAACTTTTCTGAGGTCAGGACACATGATATTCCATTATGCGAAGCTCTCTGGCAGATAATGGCTTTAGCAGACAACAACCTGCAATCACTTTAGCAGGACGTCTATACATCAGAACTGATCACATATTTATTTATGAGGTAATGACATTAACCTGTAGCATCCAGGCCTTCTATGACAATTACAGGGAAGTCTGGTTTACTTCTGGCCTCCGCTCCGCTGGGCAGCAGCTCCAGTACAGACTTGGCCTCTGGGATGATGTCACCACACTGCAGAACAGATAAAATCAGTTTGCTGCAGTGAGAGGAGGCAGAAGGGAGTCATAGCCCATGATGCACATGAACACACACGACACATACACTTCTGTTGGCCACCTGGCACGGATAGATTAATGACAGAATCTAAGACCTTGGGGGCCTCTTTGGTTTTACACTGCCTCTGCCACATGAGGGCGCCAGTTGACACATTTAGTAAATTCAACTCCACTCATACACTTGCTTGTTCGTCATGTAACAGGTCTGTGTGCTAAGTCTGAGTGTGACAACCTTTTTGAGGACCTCAGAGGCATCTTCAAGATGGTAGAAGACATCGGAGTTGATGATGTTGAGGACAGATGGGTGATATTCCGGCGCCTCTGAAGGAATCACATAGTAATCCTTTGACATTTCCATCAACTGGCTCTCTTCAGTTGTCCACAGACGCTGAGTCCACAGTTGACCATCTTCCCCTTTCAAGTATGAGCACACAAGCACCAGGTCACGCTGTATTAAGTCTTTTAGGAGTAGTTCAGTCGAGGAGGAACTGTGAGAGCGATCTTGGAGGAAATACCCCCTGATCAGAGAACCCTTGACGTCTGGCAGGAAGGAGACCATGGGGGACAGATCACACTTGGGGGACAAGTGTCTCAGCAACTTGTCCCTCAGCTCCCCGTAGAATTTGGCTCTTCTGATGCTGTCGCTGCTGCAGACCAGCAGGGAGTAGCACCGGTCATACCGCTGTGCTTTTAATTTGAAAAGCTGCGGTACCTCTTCTCCACGGTGCTTCTCCTGTATTGCAAAATAGTGAGCGGATCCGTCCAGCTCCACTGAGAAAACACGAGAGGACCAGTGCGGGAGAAGAGCCGCCGTGCGCCACGCCATCCTGGACGCCATGTAAACAAGCTACAGTTACTGGTCGCTTTCCAGCGCTGCCTGTTGACAGCGTTACGTAACAGCGTGACAAAGCTGCGGGGAAAACGAAAGTAAACGGGGCCAAACAAGAGAAACGAAACTTACCCTCGAAACATTTACAGAGAAACACTTCCCTTCAGTCATGTTTACAGAAAACATAAACTTATGACACCGGAAGGTAGAAACAGCTGTTAGCTGTGTCATGGTTAAAGTTGTGTTACAGGTGTGTCAGGAGGGGCCAAGATGAACTATGAAAACCAGCCTACACTAATGAAATAGAAAATAAAAGTAAAATGTAGAATAAGAAAACAGATGAATTAGAGATGATGCCTGATATATGAAATTAATAAACAGATTCCTCTTCTTCTCATTAATAATATTATTATATGTATAATATTATTAAATATTATGTTCATTTATTTTATTATTGTATTATATTATACTACTACTACTACTACTACTACTAATGATAATATAAATATAATATAAACAATGCAATGTAACATACAAATGAAACTCAAAATTAGTTTGCAGGGCTGTGAAAACTGTTGAAAATAATGAATATCCCTTTAACTCTCACACTTTACCTGAGATGCTATATTGTTGGTGCTGTTACATAATAACTTAATGTGTACTTTTATGCCTTGTGGTTACAATCTGCTCTGCAGGTCAAGCGCCAAACACTGAGTTTCGTTTATGACATTTGTAAACAGAAACAGTTGGTGCGCTCAGCTGATGCAGTTTCCCTTCTCGCCGCTGCAGGCGTGTCCTGCCTACAGCTCTCTATTTAAGCTCCATCAGTTCCATGGTGCAAACAAGAACAGCCGTTGAACTGGTCAATATGAACGTGGTCCTGTCGGCTGTGGTCGCCTCTCCCAAGATGCTGCTGCAGCTCTGCATCAGCACCCTGCACCTCATCTTTGAGCACGTCTTTTCAACAGTTCGTCGATGGACAGCTGGAGATTGCAAGGCAGCAAACTCACACGAAAGAACACCGGAGGAGAATACAACGACTCCAACAAGTGTCAACTATCATTTTACGCGCAAGTGTAACTATAAATGTGGATTTTGTTTCCACACTGCTAAGACATCCTTCGTCCTGCCTCTGGAGGAAGCCATGAAGGGGCTCAAACTCCTGAAAGAAGCAGGTAAATCTATCAGGTTAGATATTCTGTTCTTTTATACTCTGGCAAACTTCTGGCACCCTGTTGATTGTTGATCTGTTTGCTTATCAGGTATGGAGAAGATCAACTTCTCAGGGGGTGAGCCTTTCTTGCACGACAAGGGGGACTTCCTGGGGAAGTTAGTTCAGTACTGTAAAAAGGACCTGCAGCTCCCCAGTGTCAGCATAGTCAGCAATGGAAGCATGATCAAAGAAAAGTGGTTTCATAAATATGGTAAGCTCCCAAAGGTGTCAGTGTTTTCAGATAAATTAATTATTAACCAGACTGTAAGATAATCTCTTTTTACCATCTCTCTCTCTTTCTCAGGTGACTATCTGGACATCTTGGCCATTTCCTGTGACAGTTTCGACGAAAGTACCAACCAGCTGATTGGCAGAACCCAGGGCAGAAAGAGCCACCTGGATAACCTCTACAAGATTTGCAACTGGTGCCAGCAGTATAAAGTGGCATTCAAAATCAACTCAGTCATCAACACCTTCAACATTGACGAAGACATGACAGAGCACATCGCCCAACTCAACCCAGTCCGCTGGAAGGTGATGACAGACAGAGAGCGCATTCCATTTTTGTGCATCATCATTATCATTACACGTATACTCATACTCATTCACTGTGGGTGCAGGTATTCCAGTGTCTTTTGATTGATGGAGAGAATGCAGGGGAAGAAGCCCTGAGGGAGGCAGAGAGGTTCGTCATCAGTGACCAGCAGTTTCAGGAGTTTCTGGACAGACACAGCAGTGTCTCCTGCCTTGTCCCCGAGTCCAATGAGAAGGTATGAGACCCCTAACAAGTGGAAACAAGTATGACTGTAGATATGTTAAACTTACACCTGCTCTCCTTTGAACTGAAGTTTGAACTTGAAGTTTTTTTATTGAACCTATTATTGCACAAAGGGCCAAGTGTACTGTTATCAGTAATCCTCATTCTCACCTATGAGAGAGTGATAGCAAATAAAACCTAACAAGTAAACAAGTGAAAATAAAGTCGAGCTTGTATCATGTAAGCTTAAATGTCGACATGGTGCTATAATATTGAAATCTCCCATGCTATCCACTCACTGTGAAACATTCCCACTAAGATGAGGTGTCCTGTACTCTACCACTCATCTTTCTAATTCAACAATGTTAGGATAGAAAAAGAAAAGGTCTCAAATGTACTTCTGGCTCAGGTTACATCTGAATACACACCTCACAGTGTGATCATCAATTTGTAAAGACATTATAAAAGCTAATGTAGATGATAAAGAATAATTTTCTGCCACAGTTAAAGATTTAATTTAAAAATAGGAAAGAAGTCTGACCTTATAATTTGAGCACAAACCAAACAGGTGACTGTTATTCAGCTTGGGAAGAGGTTATGAGGAAGTGAAAGAAGAGAATGTTGAGTCTAATCTAGGCCTCCTGCTAAGATCAGCCATCAGTAACGAAACTTTAAAATATTTCCATGGACATTTTTTTAAGGGAGTGGTACAACACCAGCAGTATTAGTGACACATACAGTTAACAATGTAACACCGCCACGCCCTAGAAAAGCAACATTTAATTTGTCGTTTTATTTGTCTTCACAGATGAGAAACTCCTACCTAATCCTGGATGAATATGTAAGTTATTTATAAAGTTTATGGTTTTAAATTACCCTAGAGACATCTACTGGTGTGACTGTGGCAAAAAAGTTAGCTTTAACACATCCCTCCAAGTTTGAGGTAGTTAGAAGTCATTAAATGGGCAGTGAGTTGAATAGAGTACACAGATAATGTACCTCATCTGATGAGCATTTAAATGTGTCTCCAAAATTGATTTACTCTCTTCTCCACCTGCAGATGCGTTTCCTGGACTGTCGAGAGGGAAGGAAGGACCCGTCCAAGTCCATTCTTGATGTTGGAGTAAAAGACGCCATTTGCTTTAGTGGCTTTGATGAAAAGATGTTTCTGAAGAGAGGAGGGAAATATGTATGGAGCAAAGCAGACATGAAGCTTGACTGGTGAAATTCTTTCACCCAAATATGATTGAACTGATAATTTGTTAAGTGTGAATGTTTATCTTTATTTATGTCTGTCACTTTTGTCACTGTTGTTTGTTTGTTTTTGTTTTTTTTTGCACCTTCTATTCATTGAAGATAAGCACATTAGTATTACTGCACTGTAAATATGCGGCCTTGCAACCAAATGTAATAAAGATATTTTAGATTAAAAATGTTGTTTTATCTTGTTTTTTGCATTTTACACTTTGCTGTGATATGATGCTGAGGGCCACCACAGATCTGTTATTAGACATCACAAGGATCATTAGCTAATGTCAGCTCTCCAGTAGTCTGTTTGCTGCATCTGCCAGCTAGCAAGCTAACTGATGCACTTAACTTTTGTCCTGATTGAATTGAGCTTTACATTATATTTAAAGTAAGTTTGTGGACAGTGAAATGAAGCATTGAAACAATGAAAATACCAGTTATTCCATCAATGAGTATACCTTAAAAAAAAAAAACAGGCTCAGGTGATCATACGGGCTACCTGAAACCTACTGGGTTTCTGTCAATAATGAGTCAATTGACGTGGCTCAATTTATGACACGCATAAATTCTCTGCTTATTATGTTTTGCCTTTTGGTTTATAACACAAGGAGAGGGAGGGAGGGACAGAGTGGGGCGGAGCTGACTGAAAGAGTAAAGAGGAACCAGGTGAGAAACTGAAGTCCATACACTGTATGGTCTAATGTAATGATATAATGACATGCATCTATTGTTGTGGCCACATTAATTGTAGTGGACTACACATGATTTCATGTAACTAAGTGGTGTATAAGCTGAATGTGTACCTAACTGAACAGAAATCTACATTTAAGTTGAAAGGGGTTGACACAGCAAACATTTTTTTAAAAATATGTTCTGTGGTGTAAAATTTAAGTCACCATTACTGTTACAGATAAAATTTATAGAGATAGATGTATGTGTGAATTGTTGTAATTGCTGGGCCTGGGTTGGGTCCACTGATTGTTCACAGTGGTCTGCGTGTCATTCTCAACAGTGGTTTTCACTACAAGTGCTTACGGCAACTCATAAGCAGAAGGGAAAACAAAAGTAAAGGTGTCACAGGGGAAATGCAAGTTGAACAGATCTGTGATATGGTCAGTTTGAAGACGGTGCTCTCCTCTGTGGCTACATCCAAAACTGCTGCTGCAGCTCTTCCATCAGAGCTTTTTGCAGGGTATAACTATATTTCATTGCAAGTAAAAAATTACAGGATGAAACAATCATTATAGTTTGAAAAATGACTATCATCCCACTATAAAAGAACAAACACTGGTCACTCATGCCTCTGAAGTGACATGTGACTTTCTATTAAGTAGGCTGAACAGACATAAATGAGATGAATTTTTGCCTTGAATGAGAACTGGTGCAGTATGTGACCTTTGCATCATGCAGTCGCCACAACAGGTGCTATATGCTATCATGTGGATTTTAATCCTTGCTAAACTAAGCGGATTGGCCTCTGCTGACATGTCTCTATTTGTTACTACTGTTGTAGCACAGCTGATCATATTTGGTTAAGCTTTTCCTTCTCTGTGTCTTTTCCATTTTCTGAGGTCTAAAAGAGGGTTGTAAGCACTCAATAATAATTAAAAAAAAAAAAAAAAGCTTTCATCACTTAAGTGTGGTGTTGTGTTACACATAGCTATGTATGATGATGTTTATCATTACTATAGTAGTAGTAGTATTATCCAGATTGTGTTGTGTTTTACTCCACTTATAGAATAAACATGGCATGATCTAACATATTACATGACGGCAGCATTCACTCAGTGGAATGTAGTTCAGATAAATAACATGGACCAACGTGGCTTACATTGCTCTTCTATTTCTTGACACTTTTCTTTTGATTTTATTGCTTCTGCCACATTTATATTATCTTAACACTCTTGCCTCTTGTGTCTAGGACCTTTTAAATTTACTTTTCTACATTGTAAATGACGTCTATCTCAGTAAATGAGTTAAAATATGGGTTGAATGAAAATAAATAAACAGAGATATGTATTACCCAATGAGAATGAAATTCTGCACAGTTAAATCGCATTCACCTAGTAGTTGTGCATGATTATTTAAACACCTGGAAAATAACTATGTTCATGGTTAATACCACTAGAGGGAGATGAGGTTAAACGGTATACTTGTGTTTGAGTCAACCTCTCAGAGGATGCAGTTACAGCCTCTGTCCAGCAGGGGGCGCTGTGGTCGGTGAGAGGCTGCTGGATGCCGATCTCTCCTCTGAGCGGCAGCGTAGGCTAGCAGACGGGAAGAGCTCGCGCGGACTAATGGCGTCCCTCCAGTAGAGAAGCAGCTGATTTCCTCCCGAGCGACGGCAGCAGGAACAGCAGAGAGGTAAACACACCGCCCCCGGATGCCTTTAAAACAAGGAAGCCCACTTCTTCACGCAGGGTTTTGTGTAGCGGGCTGACGGCTTGTTGGGACGTTGCGTACTCGTCAGTAACCGAGAGCAGAGCCGCTGCCCCGGTGTACAAACAGTCCTACTGACAAGCAAAACAGAGAGGAGCGTGTCAGCTGCAGCCTCCCTCTGCTTTGCTTATTTTTCTGCGGTGTGTGTGTGTGTGTGTGTGTGTGTGTGTGTTTCATTTTGTCTTCGCCGATGGTTGTCGGTGTTGGTGTTTCACCAGGGCCTGGTCTCAGGCGCTGCGGGCGACAGTAGCAGGTCAAATGTTTCCACCCCGACGTCGGAGGGACACATAATGAACATGGGCATCACCCCTTCAGAGATATCCTCCTCTTCTTCCTCCTCCTCCTCCTCCTCCTCCGCCTGACTGGTTGGCCGCCTTCTTACTTAATCCAATTCAGGAGATCATCTTTTCCAACCCTTCCTGAGGTTACACCATCAAGACGGCGTTATCTCAGAAAGCCAGGTAAGGGCTTTTTTTTAAGTGTTTTTATTCAACCTAGCACAGTGGATGGAGGCTTGGTGGAGCTCGTGCGCTGCCAGTCTCAATTAGAAACTGCTGTCGCATTATTTTTCGCCATTTCCTCGCTTCAACAGCAAGATATCTTGTACCTGAGACACAGCCAGCTGACTGTAAGCGATCTCAGCTCTGACATCCTGTAGTCTGATTACCAAACTCTCTAACTCCCTGTCTTATTTTGGAGTCATTAGATGTAGTGACTCTATGAAAATGCACTGGTTTCAGAAATGTAGCTATGAGGGAAGGTGTGTGGTTTTGGTGCTGACACTTGATCATAGTTGATGTAATTGTTCCCTACAGCCTCGGATCATATTTATTTCCCGTACAGCAGCTGCAGAGTGTTGCATCTGAACTCCAAGGATAACATGCTTAGAGTGGATGGCTCCACTGAGCCCTGAAAGGTCACTCTGTGTGCCCCTGCTATTTCCATTTTAAGCAGCAGGTCCCCCTCAGGGTACAGTCAGATTATAGATGTAACCATGAAACCAGGCTAGGAGAAAAAACAGAGTATTCCCGCAGTCTGCGCTGGTCTGGCCAGGTCTTTGAGGTACGTGTGTGTGTGTCTATGTGTGGTGCATGATATTTCCTTTTGAATATCTGTATCCTACCTGTACACTATGTTCTCATCGCTCACGCTGCCACATCCCGTGAGGTGGGCTGAAATGTTGTGTGTTTTTCTTCGTCCTTTTCAGCTAATGAGGCCAACGTATTGTCAGCATCCTATTAACACACCATGTCAAGTGTCAATATGTGGGAGAAAGCTGGTTCACCTCCTTGCGGTGTGTTTAAGGGTCTGGGTTTGTCCCTGTGCCAGATCTATGAAATGCATTCAACATATGGGGGGATGCATAGATGCAAGGTTGACTGTGTTACAAACCATGGCTTTTAAGATCCTGCTCATTGTGTGGTATTGATTCTCTCTCCGATTTCATGCCTTTACTCATCATACAGGAGCTACACATTGAAACCCATTTACTCTCTGTCTCACACACACACACAAATACACACACACACACACACACACACACACATGAACACGTGTAGGAAACGTTGGTTGTGTCTTTCACATGGAACGTGCTGGTGGTATAGTGATGCACTTTTTCCATTCTCCTCAGAGAAAGTCTTGTTCCCATCGGGGAATGAATGCATTACAGATTTGCTGGAAACAAGAGAAAGATGTTCTGTACAAAACAGCAATACATTCCTCAGAGTGACCAGCGGCAGTCGAGCCCGTTCCCAGAGGAAAGTGGAGATGTGTTTACTTAAGGGTGTGAAGGAATGAGGGTATGATGCCCAGAACTCGGCATGCCATTCCAGTCTAGAGAGGGTACACACATGGTCAAAAATATATACACGTGAACGTACATGGAAACATGTACGTAGAAAGGCGTGTTTGTACAAATGGCATATAACATAGTCAATGAGGAGTCATGGTTCTTGATGCCATCTTCATGACCTCGCACAGTAAGGATGTGATGTAAAAATGAACAAATGACAAGTATTTACTGCTCCATTTTGAAAAAGACAAATGTGTTATTGTGAGGGTGTTGACAGATACAGGCTGAGGTTTGTTTTTCGGCTGGCTTTTAAAACTGGGTTCTGCAAAAACAAAGCACCTGACAGAGTTGGAGTTGAATGGCTCGATGATGGATAAAGTGCCCTATATGGACAAAAATAATCAAGTGAGGTCACTAACCACAATATTGCTGCCTTCCATGCTGTATGTAGCCTACTCTTAATACTTTCTCGTGTAATCCGAAAAGTGTGTCTGGAAGAAGTAGCTTAGTTTCCAGACCTGAATAAGTCTGAGGCAAATGTCCAAATCCTGAAGGGAGCATCTGTCTGTGCAACAGGTAGAAGTCTGTTCAGGCCTACATCACAAATCAGCACCTAATGTTAAGGAGATTAGTAAACCTGAGACAGAGATGAGCTCGAAATGCGACACTCATTCAGTTTAAGTACACTTAACCAGTAATCAAACCTCAATTACTGTCAGTTCCTCATTACCTGTGAAGTCTTGTTTGAGCGGTTTCTCTAAGCTAAGGAGGGTCTGTAAGGGCCAGGCAACACAGAGTATTACAGTGCCATAGTTAGGTAACAGGGACTTTGAAAGACACGTAGCTGTCTCAGGCATACTCTACATTTCCACAGTGTGCTTTTGTTGAGTCGCTCCTTTATTTGTATAACATTTGCATACTCAGAGAAGAAGTCATTTTAGTGTAATCTGATTTCGGGGGGTTGTAGTCTGCCTGTCTGCAGTCAGGTTGCCAAGGATTATGCAACAGTTTAAATGCCATTTCAGCAGGGTGTTGTGAGTGTGTGTTCAGGGTGGTGCTGGTTTCCAGGTTTCCAGGTCTCCTGTGTTTGTGTGTGTGTCTGTGTTTGTTTGATTGTGGGAGTTGAAGGGAGGGCAGTGTACACACATACACACTTGATAGTCAACAACGCAATCACTTGAGTCCTAAATAGCTCCTGAAAATGATGTTCATTGCTCAGGGAGCGTTTTAGCTCTTTGTGTTATGGCTTGTATCCAGCCAGTTAGGGCTGCGTTAGGTTGAGATAGGGATTGTTATGAGAGCATAATGTGATGCTCCTGTGTGCCGTGCCTCCTCCCGACAGCAGCTTGGTATTTTAGACTGGTCTCTCGGGCTCCATTCTCTCAGACAGGTAGGGCTCGTAAAGGGAAACAGTGTTAAGTAATAAAGGACCCAAAGATTCTGCTGACCAGCTGACACTTTCCACGATTTAGGGTTTCACTGCAGCAAGTCGTTGGGGTTGCGTGGACCCCAGACAAACAAGTAATAAGTCCAAATCATTTTAGACAAGAAAAAAAAATGTAACTCAGAATAAAGATCTATTTTATGAAGTGGCAGAGTTGCTCATCGTCCTCAGATCTTCAGACAAAGAGCCTGAATCTGTCTGACCCACTGCTGAGCTGCTTTAAAACACTGATTTCTTCAGCACCATCCATCTATATGTACCGACTGCCTAATGAGACACAGCCAAGATGTGTCCAAGAAAAGCTTTCACTGCAATTCTAAATCCAATTTTTAGTTAGGTTGTAGATTTTACTGCTTCCTGCAGGAAATGGCCCAAACTTAGATGACGTAACAACAGTATGTGGAGATATTTCCAACACAGCAGAGTTTTACAGCACCAAGAAAGTTCAGCCTACTGAAACACTTGTAAAGTTCAGGATTTGGTGTCCATCCCACGTACTCACGTTACGTGGGCTTCCTTCAAAAGTTACAAATTTGGAGAAAAAGTCAGGGAGAAATATTTTGTAGGAGGAGACATTAGTTTTTCCACCCACATTAGCCTCAGTAGACTGTAGTCCAGCAACAAATCATGTTTTATGTTCATTAAAGGGGTACAACTCACACTTCAGCTCGACTGGGAATAAATCAACCCTTTGTTCTTACTTTGTCTGTCTCTATCATGCTCCCCACCTACACAGAAAAGACAGGAGAATATAACACGTTCAGGCCTGTGCTCTGTCTTCTTCAGAAATGCTGCAAATCACTACCTGAAGTTGAAGCAGATGAGTCAGGAGGTAGCTGGGAACAGAGGCTGCCAGTGGTGAAACAAAAGCTGGTGAAACAAAAGCTGGTGCAACCTGGCATGGCATAAAGCACGACCTAATGCCATGAGGGAAGGCACAGATGAACAGCACAGTGAGGTGTAAAGTATATGGGGTCAAAAGGATTTGGTTGCGTGACGTTTTAGCATGCTGACACTCTTTGGACTCTGTTTTTACAAGCTTCTTGCTAGCATTCGTGTCTGGACTGTTACTTGAAATCCAGTTTCCATATAAGCATTTTTTTCTTTATCTGTGAACCTGGAGCTTTATAATTCTATCAAAAATAATTTCAAACACAAAAGATATTTCCTCATAATCCTTGAAGGAGCTATTTGTGAGTTTTGCTAATGCTACATAGCCAACGTTAGCATCACCACGAGTTAACATTTATACTACAGTAGTAGTAGTCTACAATAAATGATGCAAGTTCAGCATAAGACCACCAACAACAGTATCCAAAATATAGTTTCACATTGTTAAAATTTTAAAGCTTTGCTTAAAGCTGGCTTCTTTATTTTTTCTTTCCAATGCTTTTCTGCTATATAAATGCACATTTCTTCTCACAACTTTTAACAGAAAACTTTATCATTGCCTGCAATGTCAGAGCAGCAGGAAGGATAATGAGTGTCCAACAGTTAGGTTATCTGAAGATAATGGTTTTGTCAGTAATTCTGTCTAGTAATTCCCTCCCTCATGTATTAACCTGTGATTTCTCAGTCTGATAATTCATTATGTTCCAACCCTGTCAGTGAATGGCTCACTTTTGGCAGCTCTATCCACACTCTAGATTCTTAAGCTCATAAAACTTGCACCCCAGTGAGGATTTGCATTTGTTCATGTCAGAATTAATGTATTGATGTGTATTAAAACATGTGGTATAAAATGGGCTATACATTGTTTCAGCTAACAAAACTTGTGCATGTAATTTCATGAGAGAAAAAGATGAAAAGATAAATGCGGCCACAGCTTGTAGCACTCCCTTTAAACCTGTCACTAGAGTGTTGTAATGTCTTTTTTATCACTCTTTTGATATGTAAAGTAACGTGGAGACAAATGCCTTTGGAGTGTTTCCTCTCCTCATCATTTTAAGTGTGTTTTATATCCTTTGTGTATCTGGAACAAACCCAACAACAGGACGTCAGCGCATTTCCTAAGGTCGTTTTTGGCTTCTTCCTTCCCATTCCCCTGCAAAGGGACTGGGATACTTTGTTTTCTTTACACTACAACGGCAGCAGCTCATCAACAGCAAGGAGGGTAAAGGCTGGAGGGCAGAACAGAGTGTGAGAGTCAGAATGTGTTGGTGTGGTGTTGTGTAGTGTATGCAATGTGAACAATTCTTGTGTGGATTGTGAGGATGATATATTGAAGTATCTTTGCAAAGAAGAGACTGCAAGAAGCACAGAGGCAGAAATGGGTGCACGAGATACGGGGACGACACACGAAATACTTGAGTGTGTACTCTTTTTGTTTTTGTCTGTGTGGCCCTAAGTCAGCGATTACTGAAATTGCTTGTGGATTGTTTCGGCCCACTGCTGGTGAGAGTGCCACTGTAACCCACAGATTAGGCTCTGAGTGCCTCTCTGTTGTAGTGCCTCTCTCCTTCTGTGGCCATGAAAACTCTATTGTCCAGATGGGTGACAGCAGTCCTCAGTATGCAGCAGTCACACTCGTTAGTTTAGTACCAGCTCTGTAGTGTTCTCATGAAACTAATTGCAATCAAAGGGTAAAACGTGACTCCAGTTAAATGTCTCAGTTGGTGTACTGTGCAGTCACCTTTTCGTCATGTGAAATGACACGCACTGTTTTGTTATGTGTAAGCGAACTGTCTTGCTGTGACTTGCACAGTTCCTTTAGTCTCAACATGCATTACAACAGTTTGGTCCCCTGGGCTATAAATGTGCACGCGTGCCTGCTGGTGTGGTCTGAAAAGATCTGACAGTGTCTGGCAGATTAAAATAGCAGATATGCAAATATATGCCAGTCACACACTGACTGTCAAACCTCCCCATGGCATATAAATGAGAAGTAATTACATGTGTTTGTTCATGTGAGTGTCAAAGCCACTCCCAGCAGTGGCATGAAAGCCTGTGTGTGTGTCCTAAAGGTCACTGTGTCACCAACTTTTTGATGTTTGAATAATAATATCTCCATTTTATATTATGGACAATTGTATTAATCAAAAGAATGAATCCATTTAACAACTACTGTCTGTGCAGCTTTTCTCTCAATGACAGAACTCAGTTGTTTCAAAACTGGTGAAATGGACTGAATGAAGAAGTGTGTTTACCAGTTACGTCACTTTTAGACTGCTTGTGAATGCAGCCCTTATTTGTTGGTGTTCAGTCGCTGCCCTCAGTGGGTGTGACCTTGCATATGGAGAGTTCTTTTTTCCGTTAAGAGAATAATACTGTACATTTACTAAATCTACTCAGCTGCCATTAATCAGATCCAAGTACCACTGAAGCATTTTTCTAGCATTTTGTTTTGGATGGAAAATCTGAAAGAATTCTAATGAGGCTCACTTCAAAGATAAATTGAAAGGTAAAAAAGAACCCAGCAACCTGGCAACAAAATTATAAATAAAATTCAAATGAAGCCAGGCACATTAAGCAACAAAACTGAGTGGTTATGCCAATTTATTTTTTGTTGGATTCTGTACAAAGAGAAGTTTGGATGGATGGATACAAGTGAAAAAGTAACTTCCTATAATGACACAAATGAGAGAGAAGTTAAGTGGGGACATGGCCAGATGAGCCGTGCTGAGGTACTGGCACATCCGTTTTAGTCAATGTCAGGTGTATTCAGGAGAATTTGCTCTTACTGCATAAATACAGGTAGGATTCAGGCTCCACAGTCAAGATGTTAATCTGATGACTCACTTTATATAGGGTATATTGTGCATGTAAATGTGAAAATGAAGCTGTACAGCAGAGAGAGACAACAGATTGCTAGCAAAGTCGACCTTTTGCTCAGGCTCTCTGCATCTGTCAATAGAAATTGGCTCAGTGTGGCATGGCTGTCGCCTTCACTTAGCCTCTGAGACACTAATGTGGGAGAGTGAGCCTGTTGTCCCTGCTCACAGCCTTGTTTTAAGCACTTGTGGAACTGGCTAAGATGCGAAGTCTTTTGCCAGTGTCTCAAATAAGGACATTCTTGTAGTTGTCTGATCTAGTTTTCATGCTCTTTGTTATTCTCTGTGCTGTAGAACTGTATGTTGTCACTTGTTCAGTACGGTCTTGTCCTGTCGTTGCTTTGAACAATAAGACTCTGTGGGCTAAGAGCTGCCTCTCACTTCAGCCTCTAGCGTGAAGCTCTGTGCACGTTGTTCACCAGTATGTCATCACATGTGTGGGTCAGCTTTCTTTCTTGTGAAATCAGAACAGCAGGGTGTGTTAATTTCTATCTCTATCTCCTCCAGGTGCTGAGAAGTCATTCCGGGTGTGAAAATTAACTCATCTTGATTAAAAAATAAAAAAATAAAAAAATACACAAATGGCTTTCTATCAATTGGAAGTATAACTTTGTGAAGTTAAAAGCCAATGAATGCTGACCAGCTTAGCGTCCTGAAGGGCAAACACTGAATGTTCAATCAGTCTTTGCTCAAAAGAAACATAAAACATTTAGAATGATGCCTAATCTTGTGAATATTTAGACCTAGTAGTCACCACTTCCTGTTTTCTTAATGGTCCACTGAAGGGGTGGAGTTATAATGTACAGCTTCAAACATGGAAACGTAGACTACCCATAACTTCAGGCCTGGTGCCATCAGTTATGACACTGATGTAATGATGCGATATATGATCAAGCATCGGCAAACGGTGTTTTATTTTGAAAATTGACCAGATGCTCCATGCAGTTTGTTTGTCGGAGTTCCTGCCTGGCTCGATCTGCTCCGCGCAGCTTGATGTGGCTTCCTTGAAAATAAATAAATATATTAAAAAAATAGACTGGGCGCATATTTTTAGCAAAGCACAGTGGAGAGCTGCTTCTGAAACACATTGCAAAAATTGTCTGGTTCACAAACATTGTCTGTGGCTGCCATCAGCTCCAATGAAATTCAGGAGTTTTTGTGGTTTTTAATTACAGCTGCACATCATTTATTACATTATCTCCTGTCTGGTTTTCTATACTCAGTTCACTTTTTGTCTTTTTTTGCACTGTCAGTGATGTTTACTTCCCCATCTTCCTTCCTCTTTCTTTCTTTATTTTGTCCCATCTCAGTCATTTTTTTTTTAGTTCTGCTTTGTCTCTCTGTCTTGCCTGTCAGGGAAAGTGTATGGTTTCTATCACTTGGCAGCATTGAAGCTGTGAGACTCTTATTTCTGATGACAGACAGTGTTTGTGGTAAATGTGGACAGAGCTGCTAGGTGCACAGAGCTCACAAGTTTCCTCTCGCTGTTGTTGCAAACAGCAGCAGAAGACAAACACAATGAACACTTGAGATGTTGCAACCACTGAATTGACTTTGTGTTTGCCATTTTTGTCAGTTTCATCACTTACCATCATTTTATTCCCTCTATAGTGGCATGAAGCACCTGTCATACAGACCCTCCATGTGAAGGTCACAGCTCACTGCTCTGTCCTTGGGCTTCAGTGGTTATATATATTTCTGAGGTATATGTACTGATGCATTATTAAGCATGCTGTTTATTTCAGGTTTGTGGCTCTGTTGCATCACTAAAAAAAGCAGTGTTGTGCATTCATGATCCACCTGATTTATTGTGTTTACATTCCTCTCATTCACTTTTTTAATACAGTAGTAGTAATGCCGTTCCCTATTGTTGTCAGCATCAACAAACACACGTGACCAAGTAAATACAAACCAGCCTGGACAGGCTAATCACAGTGTTTGCACCGACTGTGACAATATTTAACTGCACCGCTGCAGACAAATGGCAAGAGACCAAGTAGAAATGGGGCTATGGGTTTTTTTTGCCCTATATACCCGAGCATGACCACTGTCACTGTCTGTCTGGCTAAAACTGCAAAATGGACTTTGACTTGTTAGGCACCGTAACACACACACACACTGGTCACAATGCCAAAATACATCTGGGTGATTGTGTAACTCCTCGGGGCATGGAAAAACTAGGCCTATCACCACTCTTGGCTACCCTCTTAGAATCCTACCCCCCCCCTCCCAACCTCCATGTCAAGGACAGACGGTGACTGTCCCCAACCGCTGTCCCTCCACTAAGGCACGTCACTTTTCACATTCAGCCACCGAGCTGAAAGTCCCTGTGTGTGCGGAGTGGGTTAA
>OMNW01025192.1:23426-39617 GCA_900303245.1 Selene dorsalis
TTAAGAATGTGGGTTAGTTGATTGTCAGTCAAGAAGAATAACACAGCCAAGCACCCTGTGAATACCTGTGCACAGTACAACTTGAGTGTGGTGTCAGTATCATATAGTCGACATTAACCTATGGCCCCACCATACAGACCAATGACCTACATTTTGCTTTGATAAACATGCTCAAAATAGACACTCGCCTGAATGTCGAATGTCAATGTCATTTGTCATCATGAGAAGTTAGTAGTAGCATGTCTCATTATAATCTTACTTTAATTCTGGGTATATATATACATATATATCAATGATAAATATACAGTACATCATTTTGTTATTGACTTAGCTGTTGCATAGAATCGTGGTTAGAAAGGTCAAGGTAGTAAATATCATACCCTGTGTTGGTATATGTCAGAAAAGGAAACTGCTGCATTTCATTTGTCTGTGTGCGCGCCTGAGCGTTTATTCTCTGCTCACTGCAGTGCTCACTGTAAGACGTACAGCATTTAATAATCCCAGATTTGAGCAGATGTTGGTGTTAAGTGTTGGCGTAATTTGGTCCCTTGAATGGTAATATCACCAACCATGCTCTGGTAGTGTTCTTTAACACTGTCACAGGGAGTGGACACAACAGGCTTAACACAGCAGTAATATTAAAATGTGACGATTCATTAGTATTGTTCGTACTATATTTTTTATAATTATAATATGTTTTTAATTAGATTGTGCTGCAACAATAGTCCAAATTGCTGAAAAATATCAATTTTTAAATCTGAATTTAGTATTTTATGTTATTAGAATCAGTTGATTGTCGATCAAGAATGTGTGAAGATTTTCACACACATGAACAGTAGCCAGATGTCATCCAACTCATAAGTCTCAGTAATGGTGACTACATTATTAGTAAAACTTGTCCCTTATGTCAGAGGGTGAATGGTCTGATCGTGTCTGTTGTCAGTGTGTGATATTTAATAAGCTGCTGAGAACTGGTGACATTTAGCACAATCCCAGATCCAAAAGCTCTTACTCTGATATTGACGTCCATGTGACATCCTGCTTCTGTACGTCTACAGCACGTTTTCGATAACCATGGTCGTGTGCATGTTTGTGTGTTCCCTCAGTGATGTGCTCTGTCTGTTTGTTCCATTGCCCAGCGGGAGCTTCCACAACAAGGTGACAAGAAGCTCTCTTAGGCAGTAAAGGTGAGCCAAGGGAGCCTGGAAAACGGAGGCAATTAGCACATTGCCGCTCTCCTCGTCTCCACTCAGTTTTACCGTCTCTCCCCTTTTTCTCTGCAGCGGTGGGCACAGAGAGGATATGGCGTAGATAGACTTAAAAGGTCCCTCTAATTGGCCATGAAGAGCAGGGCTGGGCTCTTGAGGGAGGAAAGGCAGGATGGAACAGGGGAGGGAGGAGCAGACGGCAGGAGGATCATTACAGATCCTGATTGCCAATCTAGGTTTCTTCTTTCCTTTTCTTCCACAAAATTATGTCTGCTGTTGATTGTTGCATGATTTAAGATGAACATACATTTGTTAGTGTGTTGGAATTACAGCAGCAACTCCAGCAAGACAATGAGGAAATTACTGCAGCAGTATGTGAGATAGAAATGTTGACAAGAGTAAACTTAAGACAAGATTAGTTTTCACTGACAAGGCCAGTAAGAACAAAGTTTATTCATGTCAGCTGGTGATATTTCAGGATTCTTGCTACATTAATTCTGCTGTAGAAAGTAATGACACATCTTTTGGCTTGTCCCCCTGACGTGGGTCCAACCTTCTTTCCTGTCCTCCATCCATATCTAACTAAACTCACTGCAGCCTTCAGTTCTTGTCCGTTATTGCTCTTTCTCCAACTTGCCAAACCGGCTGTCAGAAGATGTGTGTGTGTGTGTGTGTGTGGGGGTGTGTGTGAGGAAAATGTGTGGACTGCTCCCAGTCCCAGGGTAGGTAACAGTTGTTAGCAGCTTTCTTTCCCATCAGCCATAGGTGTGGTACAGAATATAAATAGAACCTTATGCAATGCTGAGATGTGACATTATATAATTGCACACAGTGAAAAACTCAAGCCAGGTGAAAATCTCACATTTTTTCAATCTTCTCTGTCTTTCATAGGAGTAAATGACATGGTAGCCTGTGCACACTGGTGCATTGAGTCCTGTTAATTGAATTTAGCTCATGAATGTAAAGCCTGCATTGCTATTCAGCGTGTGGCTTCATGTTGTAGCATATGAAAATGTGCTCTCACTTGCCATCTCTGCTAGAGTCTGCTCAAGTGAGCATTTGCATTTTATTTTGTTCTTTATATGTTGGGAAACAGTGTCTATTTGAATGCAGAGCTGGGTGAGATCTTGTGTGAATGCCAGCAGGACCAATGGCAAAAAGACTGTGGATGCCGTATTAACAGTTCTGTTTTTTTTTTTAATTGTTTCGGACATAATAATGATAATAATAAAATTATGGCTCCAGCTGGTAACGGTTTTCATTACACATCAATCTATCAATTAATTTTTGAATAACTGATGGATGGTTTTGCATATTAAATAGCTGAAAATGACTGTCACAATTTTCCATAGCTGAATGTGACATATTTTGCCCACCAACAGTCCAAAAATATATGAAACCGCAAAAAACATTTCACAGAAGATCAGGAACCAATCAGTGTTTGTTTGACTCACTCATTCAATTTTAATTCAATATTGGTAACCATTAAGTTTCCATTAATGGAAATCTCATAAGTGGCCAAAACAAATTAATGTGATTTCATAATAAAATAAAGTTTCAGCTCTGGCTAAACTGCAGGGATTACCAAGACTTACAACTTACAACGCTGTGCAATGACCTGCGCTTAACTCATGGAAGGCATGTGTTGACAAGTGCATTCTTAGCTCTGGTCAGTGCAATCTGAGACATCTCTCAGAAACAGTGGGGCATCCGTAAATTTACTGAGCCCTGTTATGGAAATGAGGATGTTTGAGAAGCCTCATCATGCAGAAATTCCTCCAGTATATAACGAGGCAAGCAGTGCTTATTTCATATTCTAAGTCTGTGTCTGGACTGGTGTCATGGTTCTTGCTGTGGGTTCCAGTTTGCAGCTGAGATCAGTGGAGTGAGGTCAGTTTTGTGATGTGATTTTAGGGCTGGTTTGTTTTTATAGGAATTAATCTATGGTGCAGGGCTAAAGATAGGTTCGCTGTTAGTCTGCTGTGTGTGTGTGTGTGTGTGTGTGTGTGTATATCCATGTGTCTGTATTGGTGTAAATGTCAGTATCTTATACGTGTGTTCTGTAGTTAACCTTTTCTTGCCAGCTCTACATACCCTGGCTCACTGAATAAACAGCTGTAATGGACGGTATCATATATACAGCAGGAAGAAATCGCCTTCACTCATTTCCCCCTCAAGGACTTCTCCTCAGCCGCCCCTCCATGACCGTTTCCACCCCTTGTTACGCAATGGATTGTTACTGCATGTGTGCATGTGTGTTTGTCTCTTGGATACAGAGTCATTATCAGACGAGTGCTGCTGCAGCCAGTCAAGCCATGAGCGGAGCCCCTTCAGACTTGATGACTGACACGTGGTGACCGCTGCTTAGGATGGATGTTTGACTTCTGACTCACTTTTGACTCCTGTTAAATTGATTTTGAGCTCACTGACCTGACCTGCTCAGACCTATAGTACTCTCTGGGAGGTAATATTTGCAATAAACTCACGTAGCAATAAACACACACCACATGCAAAGTCCCATCGCATGGACTACGCTATTTATGTGCATGTTGTTCAGTGATAACAGAGCATCGAGTTAATAATGCAGCAGGGAGATCACACTGCACCACCTTTACTCATGAAAAACTCATTTTCCCTTTGTTGCTCCCCCCCTCTCTTCCACCCTCCCTCTCTCCCTCTCCCATCCTGAGGCCATCCTTACAAAACTATTTCATTTGTCCCCATCGACCTAGTCTGTCCGTATTTGCACAGCCAATATAAAGTCTGGGAGGAGCAGAAGCCATTCAAATTTAAAGTCGTGCTCTGTGTGAGTGTGTGTGTCTGTGTGAATTAACTTTTTACTGTCATTTCTTTCGGCCATGGGGTTAATGGAGTTCAGTATCTGAGATAAGGAGAACAAGAAAACTGACTCATTTCTGGAACTGATGTCATTCAACTCATCAGCTTTACAAGTTTTAGATCGTTCCCATTGCCACATGAAATCATTTAGAGGTTTTAAAGCCTGATTCTCACCTGTACTTTCCATCTCTTTGTCAGATTCTTTGCGCATTGAACCATCAGTCCTGGTTTTTCCAGTTGCAGTCAACTAAATGCGCAGCTGCATTTGTGGTTGTGATTCAGTCATGATTTAATTACAGTATTTCTCTGGTTAGTTCTCTTTTTTCACCTCGTCTTTTATGCCCTCCCACACACTCCTCCTATGTGGGGGTCATGGTTTTACTCCATCCTCCTGATAACAAACTGCCAATTTCAGCCTTTGTAAACGAGTTCAGCGCCTACATAATAGAGCTTCCTTCACTGCTCGGTGGTTTCTGGTCAGTGCGTTTGGAAGCCGGTTGGATGGATGAATGCCAGGTGATTTAGAGTGAGTCAGACTTTGAGGCACGTCTCATTTTTCACATTTGTCCCCTCAGTTTTTTCTCACTTTTGCATTTCCTCCTCGGCCCTCCTACTCAAGACACGATGAGAAGATGCAAAGGAGGAAGAAGCGAGGCAATCAGATTTTTATCAAATGAGACGTTTCCTCCTGTCAAGCGTCTTCTGAATAGACTTCATTTTGCAGTAACAGGTGCTCAGCTGGAACACCTGAGCGAGCTTAAAGCTACTCGGTATCGTCTTTTTGTCTGAAGGTTTTGTAGCCTAAAATATTTCAGATACTTTCACTAAGATCTTCCCTTTTTTTTCTGTGTTACGTTCATTTTTTCAGCCATCTTTTAACCCTGGTTCATGATAATGATGATTCTCCTCAATTCCTACTTCAACTAAATAGGAAACCACATTAACTGACAATATACCCACCATATACCATTCAAGGAAAAGTCTTTCTGTTGACTTCCAAGGCCTCTCTCCATACTGTAGTAGGTGCTGTGTTAGTTGCATAAGAGCCAGTACGTCGGCTGACGTCCTGGACCAGAGGTCTTTTATCTGGTCCCGAGGTGCGGCTGAAAACTGGAGGTGACGCAGGAGCAGTCACTGTCAGAAGCCCTGAAGCTGTGGAACGAGCTGCCTGAGGAAATCAGGTCAACAGAATCAGTGACCTCCTTCAAATCCTGTCCTGATTTTACTTGATTGTCACTGACTGTGGTTTTATTTGTCTAATATATGCAGGAGTGTATTGCAATTTGCGTTTTTGTTACTAGGTTTCATGCCGTCTGTGGAGCAGCTCCTGATGTGATTATTGTTAAGATTATTATTCTGATGCCTAAATTTGTGCAGCTGTGTCCTCAGTCTGATTACGGTATATTTTGACAACGCTGCGGTGTCGTCAGTGCAGCTGCACTATCCATTGACTTATAGATTTCCAATAGAGTGAACTATCTTTCCAATAATAGACTTCCACATTAGATGCTCTCATGTATCCTCCCTAAAGTCTCCTTTGGGATTCCTCCTCCCTACTCCCTCCTTGCACCACCGAGCAGCTTTAAGAGAACTGGGATGTCCCTACCGATGGCAACTCAGTTTTTTTTAGGGACAAATGAACAAGGAGATACAAGTTTTGACGCATCATCCTGCACCAATGGCTACAGTCCCTCACACGACTCCCAGGTTTTCCTCTTTGCCGCAACAGATTTGTATCTGTCTCATTTTTATTTTATCGCTCTAGCGTGTATCATCTGTGGGTTGCCTTTACCTAGCACCCTCCTGAAGTGGATCCAGTGGAGCAGCCTCCTTTAAAAGATTCAAAGTGTTGTTAAGAGGGGCAGGGTGAAGTGATGTCATATCTCTGCTAGACCAGAACATGCTTGCTGTTTTTTCCTCTCCACTCCCCTCTTTTGGGCAGCACATGTAGACGGCACAAGAGTCCACTGAGCAATCATGTGAACTCTTCAACCTCGCTCCTCCCACTCGCTGTGCTCTTCTTCTTTGCCTCTGAACAGGCAGCTGCACACTGAGGGAGATGGCGCTGTGGCTAGTGAAAGCAAACCGCAATCATCTCCTCTGCCTTGCATCTCCCCTTTTTCTCTCCCCTTCTCCCCCTCCAAAATTCTCCTTCAGCCGGTTGCTAAGCAGCACGGGGAGAGCTTGACAGTGTTGACGTTGTGCGCGCGGGACTACTTCCTGTAAACAGCCAAGTAGGGGCTCTTTGCTCTCAGCTACAGAGAGAAGGAGAGAGTGAGACAAGACAACCTAAAATAACCTTTTCTGACTCGCACAAAAGAGATGTGATGATGCGCAGGGGTAAAAAAAACAAAAAAAAATGTGTTATTTCATTCCGAGTGAAAATTTTCACAGGGAGCAGAGATAGCTGATAGCTACAGGAGTTTTAGGGGCCTTTGAATTGCATTTCCTCTTTTTTTTCACTGCCAGAAAGCATGAAGCTGGGAATAAAAATGAACACAGCTGACAAGGGCCATTTAGGCAGAGAGCTGGTGTCATTCTGCATACAGCAGGGCTGTTTGTGTATGTGCACCCTCACTGGACACAACTCACAATGCATTTTCGGTCCGTGCTCATACCGTCACGCTGATTGTGTCACAACAAATAAAGCACCTCTTGGGCTCATCATGTAGACAGACACAAACAAAACCAGGCCACATATATTCTCACATTAAGAGTTTCTTTGTGTATTCTTGGTGTTATTCTCTGTCAGGATGCATCTCGCTTCATCAAATATCTTTTTCTTTCCTGTTGTGTTTCAGCTCTGTGGGGGTGAAGATGACCACGGCACGGTACCGTCCCACCTGGGAGCTGGCCGTGGACCCCCTGGTCTCATGTAAGCTGTGCCTTGGAGAGTTCCCTCTGGAGCAGATGACCACCATCACACAGTGCCAATGTGTCTTCTGTACACTGGTGAGCAGGACACTCTGCAAACAGCAACAAGTCTCCTAGAGCTGTCAACAGGATGATGATTGAAAGCACGGGATTTTCACTGCGCTGAAATCAGTCATGGCCACGAGATCAATTTACAAATGTCACATATCCTGTCTGTGTAACACTGGCCCCTGTGTGAAAAAAGGTTGGGACAGAGGAACAGTAACACCCATTTACTGTCAGATCTTTAGAAATATAGTTTACAGATGAGGAAACAATATCTAAAAATGAACACTAAAAATAGAAACCACTTCCGAGAACACAGTCTGGGGTGGTGACAGTGATTACCAAAGTTCAGCCAGCAGAGTTTATTGTCGAGGTCAGCCACAATAAACACAAACACGGACTCATTTCTCACTTGAGCTACTTTATCATGACCCATCTTATATTTGATTTTCATTTTAAAATGTTTTGATTACATTTAAGAAGAATTAGATTACTGGGCCAATAAGAGCTGAGCGAGCTGTGGTAATAGAGTAGCCATGGTTCAAATGTTAGTGACATAACACAATAAACCTAACATAATTAGTAACATTATACATATTAGTCTTGTTTTTTGCGTACATCAAGTCAAAAGCGCAATGATAATATATTTTAAACTTTAAGAAGCTGGTGTTGCAAATGTGTTGGCAAACAGCTGTTTCTTTCACAGTCGGCTGTTATAGATTTGTCACAGCTAGTGAACTCACATTACGCAGTCATTTGATCCATTGTTAATAAAAGATATTGGGTTTTGAGCTCTAACAGACAGACACTGATGGAGACTCAGGTCGGTGTTTATTTACCAGCTTTTCTGGTGCGTGGTCTGTTTGTTTCCCATATCTTTCTTTTCTGGTGTAACTGACTGACTGGTTGTTGCACTGGGTCAATGTTGTGTTTGTCTGTCTGTTTTCCCTCAGTGCCTGAAGCAGTATGTGGAACTTCTGATTAAGGAAGGCCTTGAAACTGCAATTAGCTGCCCAGACTCTGCCTGTCCCAAAAGAGGACACCTGCAGGAAAATGAGGTATTGATCAAAACACAAGTCAAGAGTGTTCCTTTGATTGCTATAAGATTTGTCAGTCATTTGAGTAGGCGTCTGGTTGCCATGGGTGTCATGAATGTTTCTATTAATGTACACTATGTAAGGGCTCTGTATTATATTGAAATTACCATTAACAGTTGTATTTTTAAATTGATATACGTGCATTAATACGACATGCACAACCTGGCATTTATATGTGCATTGATATGTGTAAGCAGATATTCCACACTGGCTTAAAAAGAAGCGGGAAAACATCTCCACAAGTCAACTTCTCCATGATATGCATCTACTGTCATGCTGCTGTTTTTCACATGAACATGAACTGGTGAATCTGAAATGCCTGCACTCAGTCCAGCGCCTCTGTGCTCTCCTCAAAGCTTTAGCCTTACTCCACATGACCACTGTGCTCCACCTGTTAGTGTGTTTATTCCATTATAATGACGGTTCCTGCGTGCTCGCCTTCCTCACGTAGGGTCAGTCCGAGGGCAAAGTGCTCTTCATCCTCGCGGCATTTTAGCTGATGGACTTGCTCGGTCTTGAAAGTGCACTGGCTCAGCGTGGTTCAGCATGCCACAACCTTATGTTTCTAATCAATCTGTGTCACTGGGCCTTAGTGGAAGCCCAGATAGTCCTGCCAGTCAGGCGAAGTACACCTCATCCCTGTCTGCTCTGACAGCAGTGCCATCACCTCGTAATTGACTGCTCTTTTACAAAGCCCAGATACTTGTCTCATTGCCCAGTAAATGAGTGAACTTAACCTTGAGTGGGCCTGAGTATGCACCTTGAATACATTCTGGCAAGTGGCTTCACTCAGAGCAGGCTAAAGGGCCTTATTGGTAAGCAAGTGGCAAGTTCTTATCATGTAGAAATTAGAATTTGACATTGTTCTGGAGATGACACTCGCATACTGAATGTGTAATTGCTTCTTGCTGCTTCCATCTATAAATATGCATAATGACCTGCTTATTTCCCTCCCACCTCTCCTCTGCTCCTCTCCCTGTAGATCGAGTGCATGGTGGCCACAGAAATGATGCAGAGATACAAGAAGCTTCAGTTTGAACGGGGTGAGTCAGAGCAAAAGCAGCCGCAGTGCATCAGACATCAGCCACGGCTCCTCAGCGTGTGGGCAACGACTGTCAATCGCAGAGGGACACGTGGGTCCTCCTGTCCCCAGGGATACTGTATTTCACTGTGGCGCGCACACAAAAGGCACAGAGACAATCCGGTCTTGCACATGTAGCTGAACTGTTGCTCGCTCTGTCTTAAATCACTCACCCCACCCTCGACATTTTCGCTATTGAGTTACGCCGTGGGGTCTCTGTGGACAGCTAATAGAAAAAAATCTAAGCAATGCTTGTTTGCTCAGAAAATTTCAGTCTTCCAACACTTACAGGTGTTGTCAAACGGCACGCTTTCTTTCCGTACAGCTCACCATGTTGGCGCCCAGCAGCAGCAGCAGCATCAGCAGTCAGCCGATTTTAGAATTAATTGATTTCTGAAAAATTCTCCATCCCTGCACTACACTAATCAAGCAGGTGAGGAGTATTCTTGTGACAGGTACTCGGGTCTAACTGTCTGATTTGTACTGTAGCAGTCAACCCCGTCATCCTTACAAACGCCTGCTGCCATCAAACACAACCTACACGAAGGGGGGAAAGCCTCCCAGACTTTTTCTTTTTTCTTTTTAAAAGAGATTTTAATTGGATTGGTTTGACTCTAAACTTGCAGACTGTCTGACACTGATAGAGCCAGGTCACTTAGCATGGAGAGATATTTAAATTAAACCCTTTTTATCTCTTGCCTCAGTGTGTGGCTACTGTGTCTACAGTTCACACTGTTTGCAGAATAAATGTTAACCTTCTGATGAAGGCTTGGATATTGATGCTGGAAAGGTAACTGTGGGGACTGTGTTGCTATGGCCCATGCAGACTTGCTAATCAGTAATATTAGAGTTCCACTGCAACCGATAGGCAGTGGTAACCAAGCTGTGTTTCTTATCTCTCTCTGATGGTGCTCTCCCTGCAGGTTCTCCACCTACACAAGAGGCACAAACTGTACGCAGAACATGCAAAACACAGTTGCAGAAGTAAAACGCGTGAACACAAAAACAAACATATATATAGGAACACAGTGGGGGATCCTGTAAATGAATACAGCTCCTCAGAAAGCCTCAGAAAGAGCTGTTGATACTGCCTGAATAAGGGCAGTCAGCCGTCTCATCAATGTCCCAGTCCATTCAGGCAGAACAGTTGCTGTAACCGTTCCATATTTCTCAGGCTGAGCCAAGAGTGCATGTGGAATGTGTGCTTGGAGTCCTTGGCACAGAGGCAAGGGGAAGGAAGGAGAGGATACAAGGGCAAGTGCATCACGCTATGAACTTAAAACAGAACGGGCGAAAAATGCAGAAAACTGGCATCCTCTCCACTGTAAAGCCTCAGAAAACATTCAGAGGGATTTGCCGAAATCAACGACAAATATTTCTGTGAAAGTGATTTTCCAGTGTTACCAAACACAAAAGAGCTATAAAAATTGAAAATTATGATAAAAATATGCATGTGTGGAAAGCCTTTTATAAGTTAACGAGATTGCTTGATGACACAGTCAATTGTTCCTTCTATCCAAATCTGAACAGGCTATATTTAGAGGTGTATGGACACACAGATGGTTCTGGTCTCTGTTTTTAGATCCAATACTAAAACATCAAGTTCCACGGAATTAGCAGCTACTTTCTACCAAAATAAGCCTCCCAATGAAACCTGTGTGATTGGTTCCTTTTTATAAAAGTGACTGTCCATGACGCTGACTCTTCTTCTGTGCTATCAGAGGTTCTGCTGGACCCGTGCCGGACGTGGTGCCCCTCTTCGACCTGCCAGGCCGTGTGCCAACTAAAGGAATCAGATTCTCCAGCGCTGCCCCAGCTGGTCCAGTGCGCCGTCTGTGCCCTTGAGTTCTGCTCGGCCTGCAAGGCCAACTGGCACCCCGGGCAGGCCTGCCAGGAGAACAACCTGCCCATTACCTCCTTCCTACCAGGAGAGAACAGGTACCGCTCTCTGTCCGTTTACTTATTTACTGCGCCCTGTCTGTTCCTGAAGTTCCTGTTCTGTAAATTTCTCTCTCAACTCTAGATCTGATAGTATGTTGTTTTTCTTTCCTCTGTGTTCTGGCCTGTATGAATCATACACTCTAGTCACCACATTCATACATGCTTTCTTCTCTTCAAACATTTGCTGGAGCCAAATAGTGGTGTGATTGACAGTTAGGGAAACAATAGGGATTTGTTTTTTTTTGTTTTTATAAGGAAATTTTCTCCTCAAACATGAAACCTCCTCAAATATGAATATGTTCTGGTTTTCTTGGTTTCTCTGATATTCAACTAGATACATTTGGGTTTTAGAGTCTTTGTTACACAAAACAAATCATAACTATATAAGCTAGGGCTTTGGAAAATTGTGATGGGTATTTTTTGGACACTTTTAAGACAAATAACAGACGGATTCAATGTTACAAAATTATCTTTAGTAGCAAACCTTGTATGAAGCACAGGGTCCATCCATCTGCTGACTATACAGTTAATGTATGCAGCGTCACAGATGGGCTGGAGTCCATCCCAGCTGACACGGGGCGAGGACAGGGCACACCAACCAGTGTATCACAGGGCTGACGTATAGAGACAAACAACGCACATTCACACCTAGTTGCAATTTAGAGTCGCCAATCAACGTAGTGTGTATGTGTTTGGACTGTGGGAGGAAGCTGGAGAACCTGGAAAGAGCCCATGCAGATGAAGGAAGAACAAACCACACAGAAAGACCCCCGGCCTGGGGATCAAACCTAGAACTTGCTATGAGACAACAGTGCTAACCACTGCACCACCATGCCCCAGCTACGTCAACAGTTTCCACTTAATGGAATGATACCTCCACCCTGAATGTTTGTATTACCTCCTCAGCTTAAAAAAACAACTTTTACTCCATTTTCCCATGTTGCAACATTATCGGGCCTCATTTTCAAATGCACTGTCTGGATATGTTCTTCATTTTCTTAGAACTGAAGTAGCAATCCACATGTCAGGCTCACCTGACTGGAGCCAAAGACCGTTTGTCAATACGGTCATTCAGCGCAGCCTTAAATATAGACTTGACAGCTGGTCTGGCTGAATGTTTTGCAGCTACTGCTCAGCTGAGCATCAGACAGGGCTCAAGTATAAATTAATAGACAGACATAAAACAATCTGTTGAAAGTAAACTGCAGCGGAGCGGCCTGAGATGGGCTTGCTGCGCATTTTGAGAATACAGTATCTGTCTGCCAGGGTAAGAGGAGGGGCCGTCCAGTGTCAGACACAGCTGACCTGTTTCTTTGTGATATCCTCTTACTGCAGAAGCGTCACTGGCCCCTGCAGAGCTTTTCTCTATCAGCACAGGTCCAGGAATGAGTTCAGAGGCCACAGTAAAGGGAGAGAGGATTATCAGGAGTTGTAAGGAGCCTTGGTGTTTGAACTACATCTGTTCACTGTTAGGTGGACGTCTCAGAGCCAATTCTGGTTCTTCTTTGGACCTCACACCCTGTTATGCCCTGAGAAATTCTGAGCCTCATTACATGAATGTCCACTGAAGTCCAGCTTCAGTATTACAATACACTCTGTCTGATGTTTTGTTGCTTCCTTATACAGCTGTTGTTTTTTTTCAAATTAGACAAAATTATGTATGATGAGCTTAAGATGACAAAACAAGAATCCATTTAAATCCAGAAGAAGAATTTTGTCCTTTACCTCTCTCTAAGCAAATGTAGAGCCATGTCCATGTCGTTTTTTTTGGCCAGTTTCACAATGGCTGCCAGGTGTCAGATGAATGGACGTGTACAGAATGTGCTTTAATGCACTTAGAGGCACAGCGTATCAATTCATGGAGTGCTGGCCTGGAAATGAATGGGCTTATTTGCCGTAGGGTGAAGGGTGATGCTCAGAATGACAGCTACCTGCTCACCTGCAGATTTCACGTCAGCACTTTTACTGAAACAGAAGAAATTGATACAGACAAGCTGACACCGACAGGAGGGAGAAGGAAGATCCTGGGAGCCAGTTCAAGGCCATTTAGTGACGGGCGCATTATTTATTTTTATTTGAGTTATCAACTCCTGAACTAAAGCTATACACCATATTACACAATCCTCTTACACCAGAGATGGTAAATATTGATCACAGTGCTAAAGCAATCTCATCTCCAGCACTTCTCGCAATGTTTTGGGTTTGATATCAGGCATGGAATTAAAAAAAAAACACATAAAGCTAATGTGTGTATCTCCTCACTCAGCCCTTTCTATAAGAATGAAGAAGATGACGCACCGATCAAACGCTGTCCTAAATGTAAAGTTTACATCGAGAGGGACGAGGGCTGTGCGCAGATGATGTGCAAGAACTGCAAACATGCCTTCTGCTGGTACTGTCTGGAGTCCCTGGATGTGAGTGGGTCCTTAATTTCTCTATCTTCCCTGCAATAGAGAGCGAGATTATGTATTTTTCATCTGTAAAAAAATCTCTACAGTTTAATATTGCAGTAGTGTTTGCTTACAGTGATAATCTTGGATGTCCACATCTTTTTTTTTTCTCTCACTCTCTGTGACAGCAACGATTTTTTTATTATCAGGGAACCGAAGCTTAACCTTGGTGTTGATAGAACAGAAAAAGATGTGTGTTTTATTTTTTAATTCATTAGAAGGCTGAAGAAAATGACAGGTTGACTCCTGAGCCGTGCTGCCTTATGTAATCTTAATTGTGCGAGCGCTCACGGCCGCAGGTCATTTTAAAGAGCAATTTTCTCATAGCAGCTGTCCGTGTCTCTCAGGCTGCTAATGGTCAGTCTTTATCTGTATTCTTTGTGTGTGTTTCTCTGACAGGACGACTTTCTCCTGATCCACTACGACAAAGGGCCCTGTCGAAACAAACTGGGTCACTCCAGGGCGTCTGTTATCTGGCACAGAACACAGGTGAGAAGCCCATCTTCCTAACAGCCAGCCCCCTCCACACTCACACACACACACAGACACACACACACACACACATACACACACACACACACCTTCCACTGCCCCTCCATTGTTACTCTCACTCAGGTTCTACCCCCCCTACCCGCAACCTTACTGCAGCATGTGGCTATACACATGCTGTCTGGCTCTGCCTCTTTCTCTCCCTCTGACTCGACTCCCTCTCTCAGAGATGGGCTACTGTTATCTTGACAGCACAATGGGAAAAGAACAGTTTGATCCACGTGCTGTGACAAGTGTCTGGTGGTCAGTGTCCTGCTGTTTCCTGCTAAGCCTATTATGTACACTTTTCACTTAAAAAAAAAAAGAGGTTTACATAACCAAGGTCCATCTTTACCTTTAGGTAACCAAATCGCATATAAAGGATTGGATATGACATGTAATTTCCCACATGTGAAGTGATGGATTATGCATGAAGGATTAGCCATGACATGTAATTTCCCACATGATAACGTGCTTTAAATCTGTGACAGAGGCTGCTGTTCAGTTCCCAAATTTCTCCTCAGTTTTCCTCCTCAGCCAAATAATCTATTCATGGGTTGGCTCGTCCCTCGGTCCAACATACTTGTTATTTTGTCAACATTAGCATACACACTGGCATCTGTTGCCCAGTGGGGCAGGCTGAGTCATATGATTACAGTTCAGCTGGTGGAAGCCAGTTACAGCTTCACTGCTCACTGTCTTTGTCTCTCTCTTGCTCTCCTCATTTCACCCTCCTCTGCTTCTTCACATCAAAAAAACAAACAAAAAAACTCCCTCTGATTCCCTCATTAAAACATACAAATAAACATCCTCTCCTCTTGCCTGTATCTGATGACACGGGTTCTATGTTTCCATGAGAGTGTTAGCATCACAAGTACAGAAAGTCATGTCCTAAACATGAAAGCATCAGGGTGTGTTAAGTGCAAACATGTAGTAATGTGGTTTGTTATTATAGTAATAATTATAGTAATAAGAAATACAAATATTGCCTGCAAGTGATGCTCAAAAACCCATTTCTTTGTCCTCAAAACAGGAGGAAAAGCATTGTGCTATTATAAGTCACTTCTGCATGTGACTGCGTGTTATGCATTTCATTTTGTGGCCTTCAATTTGTTGGTGTTTGGCGCCCCCATGTGGTGGCTTAGATACATTGTCAGAGTGCACAGAATTATTTCAATTACAAATGTGTTAACTATGAATATATTTCTGACACAGAGCAGCTAGACTCCGTCCAACCTGAGTGTCAGTTGATCTTAGAGTAACATGATTATGTAGCTACATATGGAACTGTGGTTGCTTTAAGAAGAAAGCAAACAACAGAAAGAAGAAGAGTTACCAACAGCATATGTGGTTGTTGCATCTCCCAAGTATGACTTTTACTGAGTCTTTGTCCAAGCACAAAATCAGGGTAAAATATTTTATTCCTTTTTTTTGTGTGTGTGTATCACAACCTTTTTCAGTCCCTGTAGTTTGTTGCAAGTTTTTCTAAGTGTCACTGTTGTTAGGATGTTTTTTGTGATGTTTATTTTGCATCCCTGCTTTCTCTCTTGATGTCAAAGACACACCTACACATTCTGCACCAATAACTGGTGTTTTAATAGTCGATGGAAAAAGAAAAAAATAATTTTAATGATGTAAGATTTTTCTCTTTACTTGACTGAGGTGTTGAACTGTCAAGGAATGGATATCCGCTCTTTAAACAAGAATGCTGAGAAGGGTTTGTGTTTTAGATGCACTGGGTGACCTCTGCTGGACAAAATCTGGTATTGCAAACAAAAGATTTATTGATGCACCACACCATTCAGGTGCAGCTGAAACAGCACTCAGGACTCTCTGGTAGTATCAAGTGGCTCAGAGACGTTGAACCTTAAATTCATGTGTTTGTGTTGCTGTCTCCTTGCAGGTTGTGGGCATCTTCGCTGGCTTTGGCCTGCTCCTGCTGGTTGCCTCCCCCTTCCTCCTTCTGGCCACTCCCATCGTCCTGTGCTGCAAGTGCAAGTGCAGCAAAGGCGATGACGACCCGTTGCCAACTTAAACACGCCACAAGGGCTGGAGTGGAGAACCGCTCCGAGGATGGGCCATCTTTTTTTCCTTTTCACTCCCCCCCTTTACATTCTTCCCCTCCCCCC
>OMNW01025193.1:0-16054 GCA_900303245.1 Selene dorsalis
AATGAGTCCAGTTTACAATACTTGTTATTTTTATGCAACAAAGTTTCTACCACAGGGAGTAAGAAGCTCAGACCTGCTAGCCTCAGGACAAATGGTCTCTGGCCATTCAAAGTTACTACAGCTGACTGGATACACTGGTAAAGTTGACTCTCACTCTGGTGGTCCTGAGGACATCACACACATTGAGATGATGTGCTGTACACATGATCCCTGCCCTGTAGCTGCTGATAGTGGAGCTGTGCTTTCTTTTAACATGCATCTTACATATGAGCCTTATCTGACAGAGAGGCCAGGTGAGGAGAGCAAATTATAAAGACAGTAGATAGGTGGCTTAGAGTCAACAGCATGTTTAATGAGTGTGTTGGTCCTTTAAAGTGTAAGGAAAACAGAAGAACACCTGCTTAAAGCCGTTCACTTGTGATAAGATCACCTCAGACATGTGCTGCAAATGGTGCATATTGTTGCTTCTCCTGTTTTGTACCTGAACCAAATACGAAAAACTAAATATTGGAAGCAATAACAGGTTATGTTTGTAATTTTACAGATGATGCTATGAATTTTATAAGAGTCTGCCCCTCAGAACGGGAGAAATGTGACCGATCCTCACAGGGAAGTTTCTGTCACAACAACCCAACCGTCAGTTGGTAAAGAGGAAGTAAATAAAACTGCAAAAATGAAGGCAAAATTGAGGAATAATTGAATTTCAGAGAAAACCGTGTGCATTTCCCCACGCTCTGAAGGCTGATATTTGTCATGGAAATGTATCCAACATGAACAAACACACAACTCACCTGAAAATAAAAGACTTTTTCATTGTTTTCCAATTCGAGGGAAACTTCTCTCTTTCTCCAGCGCTTGCACTTTCAGGACCAGTGATCACAGGCTGCAGTGATTTCTGATGCTAAATACAGTAAGTTGAAAACAGTATTTGAGCTTTTAGATCCCTCACTGTTGATCAGATGTCTCAGATTTCCCAGATTAATTCTCTGAAACTGTCCAGAAACATGTTGCACAGCTGCTACTGCAATTACAATTCCTGTTGGGCAACAGCTGACACAAACAACGGTGCTATTCAACAACATTTCTATTCAAGTGTTCACACACAAAAATCACATTCAAATAAATGTTAAATAGCCCGAGATATTTTTCTAAATGAAAGTGAATTCTATGCGATGGTAAAACGTACCAACCTCTGATCACTGAGCTTTCTCTGGAAGTCCCCCAGACCCTCTTTACCAACGTCTGACGTGGTCTTAAGAAACAGTGGGGCGTCCACACTGTGTCCACAGGCATTTATTTTCATCACCTTAAACCATGAGGAAGTGAAACACGACAACACAGGTGAGAAGAAGTGAACGACTCCACCACCACAGCAGACACACACATTCACTGGAGCCCACTGAAATCCTGCAGAGAAGGTAAGAGTATCATCGCTTTTAATCTCTTATTACAGGACTAAAGTACTGAATATGAAAACCCAAAAATACAACCACATGAATAAATAATATTTAGATTTATTTAATGATAATCCTGTTTCACAAGAAATATAAATAACTGTATTCCCAAACAACTATCTACTCGTGGAGATTCAGTAGTTTTGGTTTTATTTATCTAGAGCAGAGGGAGCGAACGTCTCAAGACATCTGACAAAAAGTTAAATAACGCTGTGTCTATGTCCAATTTATTTTGTGTAACTTTGACAATTTACCTTTGGAGGATTTGGGTCTCCAATATCTTTGAGATTTTCAACTGGGCCTTGAGTTATCGGACATCAGAAGAACTTCACACATAAATACTTACAAATCAAAATATAAATAGAGAGTAAAATCTCTTAATTCAAATAACTGGACCTGATAACTTTAACTGGACATATTTATATGAACAGGTAATTGCTTCTTTAAAGCTGAGTTGAGTGAGTTTTCACATGTAATTTGATATTAACACAAAATACACCTAGTGCTACATTTCCAGGCTTTCTAAAACACTCTAAAGGGTCAAAAAGGTCAAAAAGGCTTTTCCAAACAATCAGTCCTAAACAATTATAAATAAATAATAATGAATGTGAATAACAAAAACAAAACAACAGTTTTGTTTTTTTTTAAATCAATACAATTCAGGAATTAATTCCAAATATGTTAATAGTAAATTTCCCGATAGTGGGAGTAATAAAGGATTATCTTATCTTATCTTATCTTATCTTATCTTATCTTATCTTATCTTATCTTATCTTGTCTTATCTTATCTCTTATGTTCTTGTCAGGTTGTGGTGAAAGATTCAGACCTGATGTAATAAGGAAATGTGCAGAACCTGGAGTTTTGTTCTCCTACCACATTGTTGTATCATCAGTAACTGAATGATTGTACAACATGGTGTTACCTCACAGAGCCACACATTGTTGATAACATCAGCCTCAGTGATTTCCATTAGAAACAGTGGAAACACCTTCCTCAGCGGTTAATGAGCTGCGTTACTTGAGTCAACAACTCTTCTGATTCTGAGTCTGGAGTATTGTGATGTTTATCCCTTTCAAACAAGAAGTATTTGCCCTAAGTTTCATTATGTGAACTGAACACTTCTGCTTCTCATCAACACATGAGACTGTTCACTGACCTTTGTCTTTGGCCGGCAGTCTCTTCCACCATGTCGGACACAGCGGACCCCGACGTACCCACAGATATCCAGGATGCTCCTGTCTCTGATGTGTCCTCCTCATCACCACTACCACCACCGTACCCTGACCCGGGCCAGGAACCTCCACCCTACTCTGCAGCGCCGGAGATGTACCCCCCAACCAAAGTGGAGGCGACCTGCGTCTCTGAACCCGGCATGGGATGCGAGCCATTAGGCAACATAGAGGTCCTGACAGGCGAGGCAACAATCGAAGCGAATCCATTTGATGACAAGACAGTGAGACGAGCATTTGTCAGAAAGGTTTGTGTCCTGAGAAGATCTGAACTTATACAAAAAGTATTTTGTGTCTGATGTGAGACAATATTTGTGAAATATGTTTGACTGGTAAAAAGTATCTGGTGTGTTTCCCAACCCTCCAGGAAAAATGCCAGACACTGGAACTTAAGGAAGCTGAATTAGTATGATATATGCTTTTATCCTTATCTTTGTTTTTATCTTCAAAGAATGGACACTTTCTCCAAAAACTAATGAAAACAATCAATCTCCTTTGGGATTGATGAAGTATCTCTAAGTCCAAGTCAATATGAGAAGGAAAAGTTACTCATAGACATTCACAGTCTGTGAAAAGAGGCTGTGAACAGTTCAGCTCATCACTCAGTAACGAAGCTCTTTACCCTGTTTCTCTGCCTGTGCAGGTGTTCTGCATCCTGACTGTGCAGCTACTCTTCACCTTCACTGTGGTGTGTGTGTTCACCTTCTCCACCGTGGTCAAAGAGGCGGTGCAGGAACACCTGTGGGCCTACATCAGCTCCTTCATCATCTTCGCTGTGGTCGCCATCACGCTCAGCTGCTGCCCGTCCTTCAGCCGCCGTCACCCCTGGAACATCGTGGGACTGGTGGGTCAAATATCCAGGAGCAAAACATACAGACATCCACTGAGAACTTTGAGTTTTGTATTGATATTAACCTTACACAACACATAAAGTTAACTCACACACTTTACAAAGATGAGAGGAAATAAAACATGCAACAGAGTCACACTATGTCATCGTGGTCTTGTTGGTATAATTAAGTCGGACTTCCTGTTTTCTCAGTGCACTGAACAGATCATACACACTATGGATCATAATTAACCAGTGAGAGGAAAAAAAGAGTTTCAAATGATATGGTGGTGTTCAATAATTACTAATTAGTGTATTTTGTTCCCACAGGCTGTGGTCACTCTCAGTTTGTCCTATGTGGTGGGAACCATTGCCTCCTTCCATGACACCACCGCTGTGGTCATCACCATGGGGTCGACGCTGGCCATTTCTCTGGCAATCATCGCTTACTCAGTACAGGTCAGTCAAATATCAGCTCACGTATCCCTCAGTTTTAGAGGTTCCTGCATTCACCCCTTTATTTAAGAGAGAAAATCCATAGTACACATGGCTCCAGCTTCTTCAGTGATAGGTTTGAATAGACTTCGCTTCAATTTGACCAAAACATTGTGACATTTTGTGGATGAAATAATGAACTGAAGGAGAAAATACTCAACAGATGAATTAATATGCAGATCTGTGTGAACATGTACTTGAGTACAGCTGGTATTACATAACTGTACAAGTATGAACTGTGAAAACAAGTTACTCTTCACTGGATTTAAGAAATGATCCAAACCCTTTCTGAGCCTCTGAGGCTGGAGCCAAAGAACTGAAATGAGGGGCAGCACTCATGTTTGTGCTGTAACACTTGTAAACTGTCGTTAGAAGACGAAATATAACGTCTATTTTTTCTTACTTTTGAAGAACCTTAGAGATAAAAACACTGAATGGACAGTGAACGTATCAATTAAATGACTCACTGATGCATTTCTGTTGTTTCTTGCAGTCTCGCTTTCAATTCGACATTTGTTACTTGTTGTTGCTCGTCCTGGTTGTCAACCTGTTCATGTTCCTCGTCTACTGCACCTTCTACTATTCACACATCCTCGATATCGTCTACGGCAGCCTGGGAGCTCTGCTGTTTTCACTGGTAGGCACAAAACAGAAAAACATAGATTCACCAATGATAATAATGTGACTACTTAAAAGGACCATGACACATTAACTAGACTTAGACAGGAGCTTTGATACTATAAAACAGTGGCAATACTATAAAATAATGAAGTTAATCAAGGTTTTTGATATGATTTACACTTGGTCATCGACAGTTGTTTAGTTTAGAGCAAATGTTCCCAGAGAAAAAACTGACAAGTAATGTTACGATCAACGGCAGGAAGGAGGAACAAACTTCTACCGCCTTATTTTGAAAGGAACTGAATCCACACTTCAATAAACATCACACAACATAGGAATATATGTCTCTAACACTTATTCTAGCTACAGTAATCAACAATTGCTCTGTGAGGAAAAAGGAAGCTTTGAGGTTTGTCCAGCTGCAGCTTCACTTCATTTTCTGTGTTGTCACTGTCGGGTGTGTGGAGCTTCAGTAATAAAAACTTCTGCACATCTGCTTTAAAAAAAAATATGAATATGAGAGGAAACATTATCTAAGGACCACTCACCATTAAAATACAGTCACTACACAGTAGCACTTTGTAGTTTCCAGTCATCAGAGGAGAAGCACCGGTTTTATGAACAGCTCATAAAACAGTGAACAGGCCAATAAGTATACGGTTTATTTACTCAAGGATACAAAAGAACAACCATGAGGAAGTGACTGTACCTGCAGTTACACTACATTTATTTTACAGCTGCTGTGACCTGGTAGATTTTTACATTATCATCTACTCAGCTTATGAAATGCAACACTGTGTTATAAATTATACTCAACAGTATAAAATATGTTAAAATTAAGACCTATCAATATTGTTTTTACGCATTAATACATTTACTATTGATAATTAAAAGTACATTTAGCTGGTTTTAAAAGCAGAACTATTTGGTGCAGTGGAGTATTACTGTCACATTATATAATAGTATGTGATAATATGTGATAACAATATAATAATAAAATACGTATAATAGCAGGTCCATAAAACTGAAGCTGCTACATGAATCTCAGTAATTATATAATTCATATTTTTCCTACTGTGATGTGTTCAAATGTCCTGGGTAAAAACAGACTTATCATTAAAAAATCTGTCAGTATTAACTAGTTCTCACCCTGTCTGTCTGTCCTCTCCTTGTCTGTCTGTCCTCTTCCTGTCTGTCTGTCCTCTCCCTGTCTGTCTGCCTGCGTGTCTCAGTTTCTGATGATTGACTCTCAGATGATCATGGATCGTGTGAATCCTGAGGAATACGTCAGCGCTGCTCTCGCGATGTACCTCGACATCGTCCTCATCTTCCTCTACCTGCTGGGGAGGAGGTGAAGCTACAGACACACACACACACACACACACACACACAGACACACACAGACACAAAGACCAAACTATTCATCATGACAACGTCCTTTATTGTTATTATTATCATCCCATCTATAATGTAACTGCGTCCTGTTTTACGTGACAAACAATGAACGAATGATCGTCAGTGTTTATACTGACTCTTGATTTTCTCAGTTTTACATAAATAAAACACAATATGAGACACTTTTTGTTGTGAATTTGTTGTGTTCTTCTGTTGACCCTGCATTTAACCCAGCACTTACTGAAACAAACAATAACATTTCATTTCTACTTTTCTGACATTAATAAGACACATTCATAAAAACCGCAGCAGTAGAAAGGTCAAACCTGCCTGAAGAAGATCAGGATCATTATATGTGTGTGTTACACCCAGCACCAAGGCAGAAGACCAAAAATGCAGCCAATACATGTCACCGTAGGCAACATCACACAAAACAATTTAAACTGACATGATGACGTTCACAGTTCAAAGCAACAGAGAAAAAGAAGCAGTGCAGTTTGTCTTCATAACTCATAGATCCACCCTCTGCGTTTAAAAAAAGATTACTAACAGTTGTTGTTGTTGTTTGTGTTAACGCTAATCCCCCCCCCCATGCCTATTTACATACTGAGTGAGCTGTGTAGACTTTACACCTGAACATACCTGCAGCGCTGCAACCGACTGTTATTTTCAATATTGATCGATTATTCATTCATTTATAGATAATTTTCTTCATTAATCCATCAATCATTCTCTTGATAAAAAGTCAGAAAATTGTCAGGTGTATGATCTGTGAGTTTGCGTCGATTGACAATTCGATTAACTGATTTATCATCACTGAGAGTAAACTTCTTTGTAATCCATCCAAAATGATGAGTGACGACCAGTTTAACACAAGTGATAATATACAGTACACAGACACACACAGTACACACAGACACACACACCCCTGTGTCCTTTGTGAATCCAGATCCGTCAGTAAACAGCAGCAGCAGGTTGCGGCCTCACCACAGTGAAGAGTAGTTGAACCGGATCCGCAGCAGGTACCTCATGCGAGTCTGGGCAGGGTTGTAAACTATGTACTCGTTGTAGAGGAGGGAGTAACTGCAGTTCTTACCCACCCCCGTCTTCACCCCAGGACCCATCGGCACTGTGACGCCATCCCTGAGAGAAGAAACGGAGAGAGACAGAGAGGTGGATTTGAAGTACACATTTCATTGTCTTAACATTATTTCAACTGCAAAACAAACCATGAAAAAAATCACAAAAACATAAAGATGACAACAACACAAAACGACGAGGATCATCAAACTGTCACATAAACGGCCTCTTTCTGGAATAAAAACATTTTTATGGACCTCGACAGATCTGCACAGATCAGACAAAGAGTTTCGCAGAATAAAAGGTGATGACGGAGACTGACAGTGTGACAGAGGAGGAAGGTCCGGTCTGGCCCAGGCCCTTGGTGCTGTGTTTTCCAGCAGGCAGGTTGTTCGCCTCATAGTCAGCATTGAGCAGCTCGTTGCAGTCTCCCAGAGCGACCTGCACACATACACAAAACATGGACAGTGGAAGCAGTGTGACATCACACAACATCACACAGGGTCTAATATCAGCAGCCTCGAAGCACCAGTGTTTGTCTCGAAAGTTTCTCTATCTACGTTTCCGAGGAACTGTCAGAGAGACTAGAAACAGGTGACGAGCAGCAGCTGTCGAAGAGAAAATGGACTTTACATGTGACAAGAAAACAATGTTTGTTGCTACTTTGTTCAAAGATTTAACAACAATCTAACTATCTCTTTTTCTAACGAGGAAGTTTCTCCATTAAAACATCCAAAGAAGAGAAAAGGGTTGGTAAATCAATATTATAAAACATCAGCAAAGGTTTGAGCGAGAGATTTCCTTTGCCAGTGAAGTGTAATGTCTGCACACTGGATTTTAGCTCCAGAAATGTATCATTGATATCCTTTCCTATCTTATCCAATCACACCATGTCATATAATATCATGCAGAATTTTCTTTATCAACCATTTTCAACAGGAAACGGTCGACTCACCTCACACAGCAGCAGCAGTCCAACATTGTTTTGCTGACTGGTGAAGCAGTAGTTGGCACTTTTAGACGACATGTCAGCAAAGTAGATTCCTTTCCCAAACTGGACCAAAGACAAAGAGGGAAATTATAATCACTGTAATAAAATATGTGGCTTAGCATATAATATTAATCAGTTGAAAATCAAAGAACTTTCTGTAATACCCATTATAATTACAGTACGTATGACTTTATTGTCCATTACATATCTGTCAGTTAACTTGGGACTTGTTTTTTTTTTAGGTAGATTTGAGACAGACATAAAAAAAAAGTCCATGCATTTCTGTCCTACCATGTAGCCAGTGACAGGAGCTTCAGGTGGGGCCACTCTGAGCCCCTGACTGAGGATGCCCACCCAGTTAGACAGACGGGAGCCGTGCCACAGCAGAGTCCTGGTGCCGGGACAAATACACACACAAAACAAACATAAGGCTACTTCATGAGGAGCTCAGGTTTTATCACCATCATTTTTTTTTTCAGATTTTAATATGGAACCTACAGAAGTAAATTTCAAAGTGTTTTTACATAACATACAACATCTGTGGATGAATAAACCAATAATAGTATCAATCCTGTATTACCTGTTGTGTAACTGCGACAGGAAGTTGTCGCTCTCTCCGTCCCGGTCCACTGAGAAGATGTCGAGGACGGTCATGGTGTAGTCGTTATGGGTGGAGGCGTGAGTGGACTGCAGGTACTTTTCTACCACCTTCACAACACACACATAAAGAGACGACTTGTTTCATGCCGATGCAGCTGCTTGTGGAGAAACGTGTCTCATTATCTTTTCCACTGTTTAAACCTGTTAGATGTTTATTTTCAACCCACAGACAGACCTGGTACTCATTGGCGCTGGAGTCCAGAGGCTGCAGTTTGCAGTGGAGGGAGAGGTACTGTCGGTCCAGAGGATGTTCGTCACTGTCTTGACTGGACTGAACCATTTTTATTGCTATTTGGATGTCACTCAGCGCCTGAATACAGATAAATACAGAGAAAATATAAATATATATAATAATCATAATATGAACCACAGATTTAACTTCAGACATGAAAAGAATAAGCGTGGGCCATAATGAGATGCTAAAAGTAGCTATCTTCACCTCTAGTAGTGCAATTTTCTCCTTCAGCTCCTCCTCTGTGCGGATGATCGGGGGACTTTTCAACCTGGAGAGTTTCATATTTTAATTAGAGCAACACAGAAGTCAATGTGAAGCATCTGAAAACTTGCGGTAGATTCAGTACATCCCTCTGACTGTGCAGCCATGTGTATGTAGTCCTCACCCAAAGTCATGTGGGATGCGGGTGTAGAACTGGTTACAAGCATCCAGCAGCTCGTGACTGTTTCCCTTCTTCTTCTTCAGACACTCCTCGATCCTCTTCAGTGCAGCGTAGCCTGCACAGATCTGCTCAGGTGTCAGTTTGCCTGCAGTTCGAAAAAAAAAGAAAGAATGAAGCAGAGATCACTTGTTTGTCAACACTCAGGTGTGCAGTCAGGTGGCAAAACGTGAGCTTCAAAGCTAAATGTGGGAGTGTTTTAAGTAGAAATTAAGTGAGTATAAAATTACAGTACATTCCTGTTGTGATTGATTCTGTCGGACTCACCGAGAGGAGCTTTGCGGGTGTCAAACTTCATCTCCAGCACACACTCCTCCATGGCTTTGAGGTCACAGATGAGCTCCAGGAGAGACTGGATCTTCACATCCAGCTTGGAGGTCTTCTTTTGGGGTACAGCGTCCACTTGGGTCTGGTTCTCCTCCTGGAACAGTGAAATAACATCAGTGAGGATAACTACAGACACTATGTTAAGTCCTCATTAGTTTTTTATCTTTAAAACCTTAATACCTTTTCATTTGTGCTGTAGTCCACGAACACCATGTCATATTTTCCGGCCACTTTCTCAAAACCTGCCCGGTCGTCCCACTCGTTCTTGGTCTTGTCCAAAAACCTGTGGAAAAAACAAACAAGGTTAATGATTTCATCGTGTCCTCATCCATGCGAGAATTCAGCACTTCTACTTTCCTACTCACTTCTTCTTGAAGATATTTTTGGCTTTCAGCAGATCTCCACCACAGGACGTGAGGCTGTTTTGACCAACTTTACCCACTGATAAAACAAGAGACAGGAAGACAATCAGTAAATTCAGGTCAACTCATATTCATTTCAACACTTAAAAATATCAAATGTGCAAAGGATCATTGGTACACAGTGAACTCACCTCTGCCCCACCTCATCCACACATTGTAAGCCTTGGAGCTGTCGTCTTCCAGCAGCTGGATCAGGTAATATTTGTTGTTGTTAAACTGGAGATTTGTCTGCAAAATAAAAACAAGAGTAAAATGTAGATGTTTGTGATCATTTTAAGTCTTTAACGTCATTCCTTGTTTTCCAAATATCATTTAAAACCAGTACAAGAGCAGATTCACTGAAGCCAGCTGTATTAACATGTGAATAAGTATTTTACCTGGTTTAGCATCACGTCATAAACATCATTTCCTTCGTTATAAACGTGAGCCTGAAAGAGAGAGAGGGAATCAGTTATATCAATGCTTCATGGTACATGTGTTGTTTTATGGTTAGGTGGGAAAATACACATCACAAACTAAAGATATGACAACAGCCCAAAACAAATCACATTCAAATATCAATCAAAGGAAAGCAGCAAGATATGAGAAGACACAAAATGTTGCTGTCAATAATGTGCTCAATTTCAGACTGATTTTTGATTCAATACCCAATATTCATAAAAAATAGAAACACACACACACATACAAATAATAAACCACAAACAGTGTCATGCCAACAGAGGGAAGTGTAATTGCAGCCTGTAACAGGTGTTTAACCACAAACAAAAACAAGAAACACTTCCAACCATGAGTTTCATGTCTCTCTACCTTTCCCAGTTTGGCTTTGCATTCAGAGTCCACTGGAGCTTTGCCCTTCATCACCACCGTCCTCACAACCTCTGTGCAGCACCAAGAAATCAGAAAGAAAACACCAATGAGGTCAACTCAGATCTCACATGAAACACAGGTAGCACCATGTGCTGTTGACCTTTATAAACTAATGTGTTTAGAGACAGCAAACACAGAAACCACTAGATGATGCTGCCGGTTGCACTCTGTTACCAGTCACTCACAACCTCACACTAATATTGTATGACATACATAACATATACTAATATAACATAATATAATAAAATTAGATTTACGTTACCTTCACTTTTTATTTCTTCTTTCGGCATTTCTTTGGTTTTTGTCTGACTCCTGCTTTGCCCTCTCCTCCTCTTTACTGCAGGCTGCTCCTCCGTCTCCTCCTCTTCCTCTTTCACTTGGACCGGCAACCCATTGACAGCAGAGGGTTCACCAGCTTCATTTACGCTTTCTGGACAAAAAGGAGAGAAGTAGAAACATTTAAATATATTTTTTATTTGCAAATATATCATGTAAAAACAGAACTGAAATGCTACACATTTCATTTAAAACTACTGCCACAACTGCGACTACATAAACCTGCAGAGATACGTACAAAGAGAGAAAATATGAAAACAAAAGCTCCATTTAAATTAAAAATCAGACATCATAAGACATCCTGTCACACAACACAGACACACACCTGGTTTGACTGTCTGAGAGCGAATCTTCCTCTTGTATTTTGTGACAGGATTAATCTGGACCATCTTCTTCAGGTCAACTTCGTAGGAGGCTCCAGAGCCCAGAGTCAGAGTGGCGGAGGTTTTCCCTAAAGAGACAGCTGAGTCCAACAAGGCGCAGTCTGACGGCGAGTACGGTTCCCACTGTCCCTCGTCACCCTTCCACTGCCACACTGTGATACACAGAGAATAGGGGGTAGGGTTGTGTAAAACTTTGTGCTCTAACAATCTGAATACTTAACTTTCAAGACTGTGTTTTGGCCTTTGATAACTTTTATCTGCCATCTGTCTTTACTTTGTATTTAAAACGTAAGTTAATGATTTTTGTATTCATCAGAACCAGCTAATAAGATTAATCAGTGACAGGACTGTGGGATTATGAAATGATGAGTTGGCTGCTGTTTTTTCACCGTCTGATTTATTCTGTTTTCTCTTATAGCTGGGGTATAAGACTTATTTTATTTTATTTACATGTTTAATTTTACTTACTAATTTCTAGGTCTCAATGCAATGATCCTGCTGAAAACAATGCAATACACTTAGTTGTTAGTTTTGAAAGGTGCTATATGCTATATAAATTATCATTGTCATTGATGGATGTGCAAAAGAAGAAAAAAAAACAATTACAGTACAATTTGAAATCTTTAGGCTTGATAAAGTTATTTAAACCCATCCACTTAGGACGTTTACATGGTCCTTTTGTTAAAGAGGACATATTTCAAAAAACTCTGACTAAGTCTTGAACAATGAAGAGATATTTGATGATTTTATCATAACATATTCTTATCTCTTAATCGTAGAGTGACCACAGCTGTTGAATAAAGATGGCGGATTTCATTTAGCATAAAATGTAAATACTTGGTCATGTGTATGTACAAACAGTAGCAGCATGATGTGTTCAAGTGTTTTAAGTCAACGCACCACCCTGAGGAGAAAGTAGATCCTTTCCTCTAAGTTTTGAAACACAGTGAGGTGTGTGTGTGGACGTTAAACATCGTTACATAACCTTAATTTCCCTGTTGTGTTCAGTCCAGACATGTCCCGCGAGCAGAAGTAGCATAGTAACAACAGCTAGCTAATGTCATCCTCCTAGCAACAAACAAACCTGTTTTAGTCGGGACCTCTTCATTTTCTGCTGCACTCTGACTTTTATTTCTCGACCCTCTTGTTCGCCTCATGGTAGTTTATGTGAAAAATAACTGACTAGATACAGTATTAAAGGGAAAAGTTAGTGACAACACACAGACACAACACTGGCAAACTTCAAACTTTCCCCTCCGCGGTTTCCTGGCCGACGCCGCTGAAGATCGTTTAGAGTGAAGATGAATCACTCCGTATTCGGGCCGCGCGCTGAGTAGTTACCAAGGCGACAGATTTAACACAAAGCCAGTTCACGGTTGAGCGTGTCAGTTTATCGTTAATCGTTCATAATCCAACTTTAGCTTTGACTCCCGCTTATTTAGATGTATATTATCCTCATGTGGAATCTAGTAAATGTGAGCCACACACCGGAAAGCGGCAACTGTGACCGAAAATAAGCGCAGAGTGAGCTCTCCTATGTGGTCTCCTACAAGGAACAAAAAGTCTCTACCAAAGGTTCCGCTTTAACCGATGATCGGACTTATTTTGTAGAAGGATTGGCGAGAGGTTAATGTGGCGCTCCTCGCCGTATGGATGAAAGCTCAAACTAAAACCATAGCTTTTTAAATCACAGGTCAGACACCGGGAGTTATGGCAGCACGGAGCTACGGTGCCCTTGTCCTCTGTCGGAGGACTGGAGTCGTGAAGGTGATGTGCCGGGTGAGTGTCAGTGAACGCAGCATCTTAACCATATAGGTCAAACAGGTAAAGCCTTAAAAATAGGATTGGACATACTGTACGTGTTGTCATGTTCAGGGTGTTAATCATAAGATTCACATTTATTCATTTATAATCTGTCTCCTGTCTGCGAACTAGCTCTCTCATCATGTTTACATATTTGATGTGATTGAATGTACAGGTGTATGGTGGCTTTTTCAGGATCCTGTAAATTCAGTTGAAAATGTGTATTGATAAAGTGGGCATCAGAAGTTAAACAGGCTTAGATGTACTACAGATTTTAAATCAAAGTCTAAATTTTGACACTGGAGCCAACAGTGTTTCTTGTTAACTACTTTGTTTGAGTCTTGGGCTGGAAGGACTGTTCGCTTCATATAGTTTGAAGAGAGTGTTTTTTCTTTTTCTTTTTATCCTTAGGGAATGAGCACAGCTGTCCAACCACAGTCTCAGGTAGATTTCCTAAAAGGAGAACCGCACAGGAAGCACCCAGGTGTAACCAACCTGAAAACTCTGCGCCTGCCTGAGGAACTCCAGACGGCTGCACGGTCCATTATTCACAGTAGGTTCGGATGTGATCGTACATATGAGGTGCCATGCTAAATACATCTGCGTCGTCACTGGTCATGGAGTGAAATCATGAACATGCTGTGTGACTTCTGAATCCCTCCACCTGTAGGAGCTCAGGTGGCCCGGCTGACTGAACGCACTCAGAAGCTCACAAACCTGCTGTGGAGCAGGAAACGAGCGGTTGAGGACGGGACTCTGAGACAGAAAGCCGTGAATCTGGAAAAAGAGCTTTGGGCAAAAGCGATGGAGAAGAGAGGAGGTGGGTGACAGACTGAGTCAATTCAGAACTGAGAGAGGAGGAGCACGTTCATAAACAGAAAAAAACACTGTGTGATGCAGCAGCTGGAGAAAAAGGAAACATGGTTTATGTTTATATTTTACAGATATAGACGAGGAAGCGCTGGAGGACCGCATCAGGAGGAAAGTGTTTTCAGAGCTCAGAAGAACAACATATCACTGGACCCCCATGAAGTAAGACCCGCTTTTATCTACACATCTTCATCAATTACTTTATTTCTATATATCTTCACGTCCTAAAATATTCCCTGTTAATTCTACTAAGATCAAACTAGAAGGAGAGGAACTTCTCTACAAGTGCAAGTTTAATTTAAACCTTTTATAACCTTAAAGGAAATCTGAAACAGATTTTTTTTCACAGGTTATCATATTAACTTATATAAAGTTTAGAAACTTAATTTTGATGTATAAATAGGTAACGTCAGTGATTCAGGCTCTGAACAAAGCCAGAGATGGATGGAGTTAACCTGCAGCTGTGTTTCAGGTATGATGAAGAGTCAGGTGTGGTGTACATGGCGGCTCGTCTGGCCGGAGGCTACGCAGCTGTGAGGAGAGCTCTGAACGAGGTACGAGCAGGTTGTGGGGATACTGCCCACATCTTTCTACAGTTACAGTGAATAAATGTCTTCCATTATATGTCCCAGTTGACTGTCGATGTATCGTTCCAGATAAAGAAGAGGGACCCCTCTTTTGCCCCTCAGTCCCTCCTGGACTTTGGTTCAGGGCTGGGCACAGTCGTCTGGTCAGTGTACGACACACGAACAGAGTTTTCATGTGACTTCCTGTCTTGGATTATAAATTCACTCTCTCTCTCTTTCTTACTTTCTCCTGCAGGGCTTCACATTCGTGCTGGTCTGACTCTTTGAAGGAGATGGTGTGTGTGGACAGCTCGGGGCCGATGAACACTCTGGCAGAACGACTTCTCAAAGGTGCACACACACACACACACACACACACACACACACACACACACACACACATACACACATACACATTCCTGTATGGGCATCATAGTGAGCTCCAGGTAAGTGTGCAGATGAAGTGAGGACCACCCTTTCTGCTACACTTAGAGAGAAGTACTTGTAGCTTTCCCCACTAGATGACCTGATGATTCAATGTCCCACCTCAGATTCTTTAAGAAACAAAGTGAAACAATCAGCATTAAAACACACGACTAGTGAAGTGAAGACTTTTTCATGGGCGCCATTTTGGATTAGTGTATAGTTAGGCTATTTGATTTATGTCACATTTCAAGTCTTTGAAAGGAAATTAGCCAGAGTTCAAAGCCATGTAAAGTCAAATACAGCAGATGTCGTCGGAAGCGTCGGAACATATCAGTTCCCGGTCCCTGTTCTGGTCCCTGTCTGGATCCCGGATCTGGTCCCGGTCCCGGTCCCGGTCCAGTTCCGGTCCCGGTCCCGGTTCCGATCCCGGTCCCGATCTCGGTCCCGGTTCTAGTCCCGGTTCCGGTTCGGGTTCCGGTCCCGGTTCTGGTCCCGGTTCGGGTTCCGGTTTGGGTTCCGGTCCCGATCCCGGTTCTGGTCCCGGTCCCGGTTCTGATCCCGGTCCCGGTTCTGGTCCCGGTCCCGGTTCTGATCCCGATCCCGGTTATGGTTCCGGTACCGGTCC
>OMNW01025196.1:0-11729 GCA_900303245.1 Selene dorsalis
TTGATGGACAGTAGACATGTTGATGGACAGTAGATACATGTTGATGGACAGTAGACATGTTGATGGACAGTAGATACATGTTGATGGACAGTAGATACATGTTGATGGACAGTAGATACATGGTGGACAGTAGAACATGTTGATGGACAGTAGATACATGTTGATGGACAGTAGCTACATGTTGGACAGTAGACATGTTGGACAGTAGATACATGTTGATGGACAGTAGACATGTTGATGGACAGTAGAAACATGTTGGACAGTAGATACATGTTGATGGACAGTAGATACATGTTGATGGACAGTAGCTACATGTTGGACAGTAGACATGTTGGACAGTAGATACATGTTGATGGACAGTAGATACATGTTGATGGACAGTAGATACATGTTGATGGACAGTAGACATGTTGATGGACAGTAGATACATGTTGATGGACAGTAGATACATGTTGATGGACAGTAGATACATGTTGATGGACAGTAGATACATGTTGATGGACAGTAGACATGTTGATGGACAGTAGATACATGTTGATGGACAGTAGATACATGTTGATGGACAGTAGATACATGTTGATGGACAGTAGATTTTCCAAACACATTCATAATTATTTATTGGGCGTTTTTTGCTTGTATTGATTAGGACAGTGTAGAGAGAAAGGAAAGCCGGGGAATGACATGCAGTGAAGATCGTCCCAGTTGGAAGTCAAACCAGTGATCAACGGCTTTGGGGCAGAATAAGCCCATATGCTCGAAGCACTCCACTAAACATATTTGTAGAAAGGACAATGGCTGCGTAGCTGAAATGAGCATGTGTTGGTGAAGACATGAAAGACACTGGATGTTGTAACTCTGAGGTCCTTTTAGATGAAAACCTAGTTTCTTCTTCAGTGGAGTAAACTCTCAAAGGTTGCTGTCACCTGAATGCTCCACACAGCATCGTGTTTTCAGTGTGGGCGGGGCCAGCCCAGCGTGACCCTAACACTGTCACGTATGGAGGGGACATGGTTTCGTTCTCATCTCCATCCCTCCAGTGTCTGTGTACTACAAACATTTAGTGTCTAAGCTGTGTTTGTTTCCTGTCAGACTGCTGAGGAAATTGATCAGCTGACTGTGGATGAAGATCTTAATGACATTGAGAGAGCTGTCTACCTGCTCAGGTGAGGCCTATGCCATGTTACCTGTAGACATATGTCACACTGTTCAGTGCTAATCTCATAGTTCCTCGTTCAGTTTTGTGTTTGTGTGAGACTGAAGCTGTCCAGTCCCCGTCCCCCTGTTCCCCCTTCCCCATGACCCACTAACCTCCAAAGCTAATGAGGCAGTGATGTTAATCATTCTGTGTGACTGGTCCCTAAGGATCTAAACTAGTTCACTGAACTCATTCAGTGTCTGGACTAAAACTTGACCTGAAACCTGCAGGATTTGGGCTCTGGGTGACTGGGTGGTCTCTGCAGTTTCTCTGCAGGCCGTCTTATTATATCTTATCTACTTCCTTTCTCAGTGTTGGACAGGAGGTGCAGAGAGCAAGTGTCATCAGTAACCTGCCAAGTCTTGTCCGCCAGAATCCCGCTGAGACTTTCCGTCGGGTTGTACCAAAAGTGCGGGTACGTATGTGTGAGGGCAGGGTGTGGACAGTGGCTCTCGGAAATTACAGGTGTGATTTGTCCTATCTGTGTGGTGCAGGAGGTTCTGAATGGATCTGGAGCTGAAATCCAGCTGGCAGCAGCAGCGTCGTTTTTAACCATTCTACAGGACGACATTATCTTGATCCACACCCACACCTACTCCATTCTAAAAACAGTGCTGCTGCACCTGAACCACCGAGACACAGGTAATACACCTGAACCACCAACACACAGGTCACATACCCATTCTGAAGTCTGCAGCACAAAGAGGATCTCAGTTCACTAAGGTAACCAGAGGTAATCTCACCCTCTAAGAACCAGTTTGCCTTTCCAGAGATCCACAGTAGAGCCACATCATGATATTCTCTAGTATGTCTCCATTTTCCCTGCAATGCTCGCTCGTTTCTTTTGATAAAGTTTGCTAGTTTTTCTGGCAGAAAGTGGTAAAACTCTAAATTTATTGTCAGTTTATCCAAACAACGCCCGTTGCTAGGGAATTTTTGGAGATGTGAGCACTGCCCTACCAGAGGAGGACACCTGGCTCCTGATCAGTGCATTATTTTCTCAGTAGAAAGTTTAATGTTTGTAGCGTTTGTTAATTTACTGCTCTGCGTCTGATAAAAAAAAAAAATCCTGATGAATGATGAAATCACCAGTTTACCTGCCCTGGGGCAGTTCATTGTCTGTGGAAACAAGAAAAACTTGCTCCAAGTTTGGCACAGGGTTCAAACTGCCTCGGTTAAAAGGGGTCAGTCACTACTACTGTGACGTGACCAGTGAAAACAATCAGTAGATATTTTTATTGATGAGTGGAGCTGTTTTGCTGTGTCCACTGTTATAGCAGAACTCAGTGGTGAGTTGATGAGACTGAATCAATTGATCTGATCTATTAAAGCTTCATTCGAGCTGAACACGGGGAAAAAGCTCTGACTCTTTCATCACAGAGCTCAGATCAGAAGAGTCTGAAATTCTCATATCACTGATCAGATCAATCATCTGCACACAGGTTCAGGGTCAGTCAAGCAGCTAACCAAAGGTTATTTTGGGTTTGTTGAACTTAGAACTGACCTCAGACCAGAAACCATTGTTGATATTTCTGTTGATGTGTTTGTTGTTAGTTGTGAGTAACGCCTGGTTGGAAACTCTGCTATCGGCCATCAACGCGTTGCCCAAGGAGACGATCAAACAAGAGGTACAATGTACACACCTGTCGCTCTCTCTGCACTTGTCTCTCTCTGTACCTGTCTCATGCAGTACCTGTCTGTCTCTGCAGGTGCTGAACCCTCTCCTGTATCAGCCTCAGCTGTCTCACTCTCTTCAGGGTCGTTTGGCTAGCTGTCGCATTTTGGGAAAAGTGGCCCACAAATTTGATTCTCACATGTGAGCTTTGAAAATGACCATTGATCAGATGAATGTATGTGTGTGTGTGTGTGTCTGTCTCTGTTTCTGTGTGTGAACACACCTGCTGTGAAGCTAAAAGATGTGTTGATGTGTGTCAGGGTGAAGAAGGAGCTGCTGCCATTGGCTCGGTCTTTATGTCAGGATGTTGAGTTTGAGGTCCGAGCCTGTATGTGCCGTCAGCTGGAAAGCATTGCTAGAGCGACTGGGTAAACCTCACAACTGACCAACAACTGACCAACAACTGATGACCAACCAAATACCAACCAAACATCCTGCTGTGATGAATCAGCATGTTTCCTGTGTGTCCATTAGGGTGGATGACATCAGGACAGAGCTGCTTCCTGAGCTGGTGGAGCTCGCTGGGGATGAGGATAGCAGTGTTCGCCTCGCTGCCTTCGACACCATCATCAACCTGATGGAGATGATTGACAGCGGTGAGTCATTAGGTGACAACAGGTGTAGCTGTAATGAGAAGCTGTCCGCTCAGCGCTAAAGCCCCACCCTCTGACGGTTCCATGGTTACGCAGGAGAAGTTGAATCACAGGCAACTGCACTTGTTTGCACATACATGAGGACTCCTCTCATCCAACAGTCTGATGAGGAGACTGACCCAGGTCTTAAACCTGTGTGGGATTGTTATGAGGACAAATGAGGTCACAATAAAACAAGTGACATCAGCCTCTTAGATGAAAGTTGAAATCTTTCCTTGGCTCCCATTTCTCTTCACAAATACAATGCTTAAGGAGACTCCTCTTTCAGATGACAGACTCCATGTGGTGGTTCCTCTGGTGATGTCGCTGTGTGAAGCATCGTCACAGTCAGATGAAGCTGTCGTGGCATCTTTGTCCTTCCAGTTTGGGAAGCTCTGCAGTGGACTAACAGGTGAGGGATCCCTCCTCTGTTGCTCACCCTGAGGTTTCCCTCGTTTTTTTCCCCTGTTGGACAGTGAGTGTTTTTTCTCAGTTGATGTAAGGGTCTAAGGGCAGAGGGTGTTGTTTTGCTTGCTGTGTAAAACCCTTTGAGACAAACTGTAAAAACAGGGTATACAAATAAACTTGTCTTGTTTGGTATGAAAACTTAAGCTCTGATGAGGTGGCTGTTGAGGTTTCTGAGGAGTCATTGTATTTCAGGGTCTCTTTCAGATGAGCAGAGGGGCCGGTTGCTGCAGAGGTTTAAGGTGCTGTGTGTCACTGGTCTTCAGACTGAAGAAAATCAGATGGAAATCAACAACGAGTCGAAGCTGATCCGCTGCAACTGCTGCTACAACCTACCAGTAAATCCCCACACGCTTAGCACAATATCAGAGCTAAGTTCAACCTTCAGTCTTTCAGTTGACTGATGCCATTCTTTACGTTGTCTCTGCAGGCCATGGTGATGTTTGCTGACTCCACCCACTTCCTGTCAGAGCTCTACCCATCTTTCTCCAGTCTTTGTTGTGACCCAGAAGTCAGTGTTCGGCGAAGTGCTGCAGCCAGTTTCCACCAAGTGAGATCTTAATAAACAAGAAAAAATAATTTTTTGAGTTTGGGAAGAATTTGTCGCATCACTGTTCTGCTTCTCCTTTAAGGGACAGTTTAAAAACAACAATAGATGAGCAATGGAAGACAGACATTGTTCAGTGTGTGAATGCTTCCAAGATCTCATAATAAATATATCATCTCTTGGTGATAATAGTTTGTAAAACATCATGTGATTCCTCTGATGTCACATGATGATCTCATCTGTTAGGTGGTGAAGCTGCTAGGTTCAAATGTCCAGGTGGTCCACAAAGAGCTCCTGGTCCTACTGCAGGACGATGCCCTGGAGGTGAGAATCCCTTTCAGACCACATTGTTAGCAGTGAGGACACACCACCACTAATAGCCCTTTTCCACTATCACGGCTCGGTACGGCTCGGAACAGCTCTACCTGGTTTTTCTGCTTTGCCACTAGCCCCTGGGACCTGGTACTTTTTTGTAACGCCTCAGCCAACGCGATACTAAAACGTGACGTAACTGACTGCCTTCCACTGACGTGACATCCGACCATAGACTGTAAATAAACACAAGACCTGACCCCACCATTTTTAAAACCGGCAACTACCTTAAGCGACTACATCTGTTACTTGTTACGCGGGAAAAATGGCATCGCAGAAAAAAGCAACCCCATGGTCGGTCGACGAGGTTCACACGTGCCTCTCTTTGGTGGCCGAAGAAAGGACCAAGGGGAGCTCGAGCTCCGCGAGCGGTATCCTGCCCACGTCAAGGAGGTACTATGAGGTACTCAGTTGTAATGGAAAAGGACCTAAACCGAGTCGAGCCGTGCTATGCTGTGGTGAGCTGAGCCGTGACTGTGTAGTGGAAAAGCGCTTTGTTGAAATGCTCTGATCTTGTTTAATGAGTGAGACGTCAGTGTGGCTGACTGCACTGAAGCCTCTGCTGCTGTCGTTCAGGTGCTGGATGCTCTGATGAATCACCTGGAGGAAACTCTGGAAGCAGTTCTGTCCAGAGGAGAGAATCCAACACTGGATAACAAGGTGAGTCAACAAACTATTGTTCTGAGTTCAGTCTGGTACTACTGGTTTGTCTGTGTTCTTCCACATTCTCTTCTGGTTCTCCTTTTGTTCTTGGTAAGTTCCCAGAGTTGCTGTCCGCTCTCCTGATGGCTGAACAGAAGGTCGGATGTTCTCTGCGTTGGCGGCTGCATGAAAAGCTGCTGCAGCGCTACAGCTGCCTGGCCAGACTGCTGCCTGGAGAACTGCTGCACAAGAGCTTCTCCCCTCGCATCTTCATCATTCTCACCACCAATGTCAGTGCTGCTGGAGCCACAGATGTGACATGATGAAACAGGTGAGCAGATGAACAAACAGGTAAATCTGCTTTGGTTGCTGTGATTGCAGAAGGTGTTGCCTGTGCAGAAGGAGGCTGCTCGGACCTTCTGCATATTCCTCCGCTACAATCGCAAACAGGAGCAGCGCCAGGAGATGATGGAGCGACTGATCCAAGGTCAGAACCCCACAGTGCTAATGCCTTCAAGTTAGAAATGGCTGTTTGAGGACACATTCATGTTGGTGTGTCTGTGATCCTCAGGTCTGGCTCAGGGGCGGAGCTACTGGAACCGCTTGAGGTTCCTTGATGTTTGTGAAATGGCCTCTGAGATTTTCTCCAGAAAATACTTCAACAAACACTTCCTGATTCCAGCACTGGAGTTGGTCCATGATCCCGTTGCCAACGTCAGGTAAATCTGTTGTGATTCCATCCAATGAGGTGAATCTGTCTCCCTAATCACCTGTTGACCCGCTCACCTGTCTGTCTGTTTACCTTTCCATCTGACAGGTACAAGCTGTGCCAGCTGTTGCCCCGGTTACGTTCCTCGCTCCGTCTGCCAGCTGATAAACAACTTCTGCAGCAGCTTGACTTCTGTGTCCAGAAGCTTCTGTGCAGAGAGAAAGACAAGGATGTGGTGGCCACCATTCGCAAGGTACCTCCCATCTGAGACCAATCTGGTCAACATAAGACCGGTCTGGTCTACCTGAGACCAGATTTTGTTCATTAGTCTTGATGGTGAATTTGATTTACTGTGTCCTTATGTTTTCCAGACAGTGTTGGAACTGGACAAACTGGATCTGACAGAACCTGTAAGGAGCATTGGAGTGTTGGATAAATGATGTCTGAATGTTGTTTCTGTTCCACATCTGTCTCTGGTCTCTGTTTTCAGTTTCACAAGAGACAAGAGAGGGATTTACTGGACGAGAAGAAGGAGAAGGAGGAGACTCTGCTGCTGGAGATGGTGAGTTTGAAGCTGACAGCTCATCTTCAGTCAATACTCTTTGCTTTATTTTAACAACATCTCCTTTGTCGTCAGGAACAGCTGGAGCGCCAACAGAGTGAAGGGAAACCCAACTCTGACAAAACTGCAGAGAGAAAACGTGAGCACCACTGTCCTTTGATGTTTGAATAATCATCAGAGAGGGAAGATCTGACTGTTTGGTCTGTGAACCATCTCTCTTTGACAGGGAGGGAAAGTAAGACCAGTCTCTCTGCAACCAAATCCATGTCTGTGTCTTCATCTGGAGCTGCCTTGTCCTCAGGTGAGAGACAAATAACAAAATAAATGATTTATCTTCAAGGCACCCATTATGAATTATGGGAGATGTAGAGTTTGGCGGATGGTGGGATAGGTTCTACTGATCTGTTGTAACTTCATGGTTCATATGGACTGTCAGTCAGGAAAATGGTGGCGGATCAGAAAATGATTACGTTTCTTCTTCTTACAGGTAAGGAGATGAGGAAGGCTAAACTGTCACGGAGTCGATCCCTCAGCAGTCAGCCCACAACATCCAAACCCACCAACTCAGACAGACCTGTGTAAGAACCCAGACCTTCTTCACTTCGATATGTTCTTTGTTGCCTCTTTCTGGATCTTTTCCAGTTCCTGGTTGATGATGATGTTCTTGTAGTCTTTATGACTTCATCAAAATCAGACATCATGTCCCTCCTCAGTCTTGCCCTTTTATCTTTGACTTCCTTCTTCCAGGTCCTCCTAACTGTCAGAAAGGTACTATGACCCTTGACCCTGTTCAGGAACCATTAATAAAAATCCTATTTGGGCCAATCACACCTGTAGCGCCACCATCTGTTGGTGTGGGCCCCAAATCCAGCAGAAAGGATTTTACAATCTCAGGTGGACCTCTAGTTTCCCAGGGTACTATGAGATAAATGTAGACTGAGGGTATGGTCAGTGCACTCCACCACAGTCTGATGTTTAGCACAAGCTAGCAGTGTCAGGACGTCCTTGCTAGCCCCAGTTACATGATCTTTAACTAATGCCTCAGTGGTGGTGCTCCAGCTTTCAGTCCTCCCCACAGACGAAAAACAACACCAATGTAAAAGTGTGTTTGTTTTCTCCTTTGGTCACTTTCTATCTTTGATTGTATTCCTTCTGCTGAACGACCAGGGTTTTTCTTGGTAGTACACTCTATTTCTGAAAAGTATTTTGGGTGCTTCTTTGGGTTCTCAACATTGTTTCTACCTGTTGCTAGGAGACTCAATGCTCCTCCCCCCCCTCCCTTCCTAAATTGTGAGGTAAAATACATGATTTCCTGTGCGCAGCGCAAGAATGTTGATGGTTGGCACGAAATTTAAAACAACAAATCTCATCTAGTAAGGGGCATGGAAAAGTTATGCACAACAGCTTTTAATTTGTTCTGGTTCTATGATCCAGGAAGGTAAAGGATCTGAGTGGCACATCTGGACCTGGGAAGTCCTCCATGTTGCAGAGTAAAGGTACAGCCACATTGGCCATGATGAATTTGTGGGACTGCAGTCATGGTGACTGTTTTTACATCACTTCTGATGTTTTACAGATGACTCCTTGAGGACTGTCCACTTCACCATGGCAACACAGTCCACCTCCTCCATGCCAGTCCTAATCCGCAGCAACACCACCAGCCTCCTGGACAGGGCGACTACACTGGACCACAGGGCCAGTTCTTTAGAGCAAAGAGACCATAGGACTGGCAACATGGACCACAGGAACAATATGGTGGACCAGAGAACTTCTACAATGGACCACAGAACCAATATCTCGGACCAGAGAGACCATAGATCCAGTACCTTGGACCAGAGAGACCATAGATCCAGTACCTTGGACCAGAGAGATCACAGGACCAGTACTGTGGACCAGCGCAGTAAAACAATGGACCGGGGTTGCGGGGTTAGGGAGAGCCAGTCCAGAAAACTGTCAATGTGAGTTTTGGGCTTTTAGTAATGTTTCTACATGGTATAGTCTTTCTCCCAAAACCCTCTAAACCAGATTTCAAACCAGGTCTTTTACTGAATCAGTCATGTGTCTGTGAGGCCCCTCAACAGCTGAGGTATCCTATCTTAACCCTGGTTAAATCCCATACAGTACTGTTACATTGACCTGGACACTTTTATCCAGATAAAGTTTATACCAGAGCTAGTCCTGGTTTAAACCTAGTCTGTCTTAATCCTGGTTTTGATTTAGCCCCACTGTTCACCTTGTTTAATCCAGGCTGTGATCCAACCTGGTCTGATTAGTTCACTTGGTCCTGGTTTTGCCCTGTTCAAACTTTGTGATACCATTATTTTTTCTGTTGTTGGTTGGTTAAACCCGCTTCAAGACTGTTCTTTACTTTTTACTAGTTCTACTCCCAGTTCAGTCCAGTTTCAGCTGGCCTTTAACCCTTTGATTTTATTTTGTTACTGCTCATTCATGTTCACAGTTAGTACTCAATCTGTTGTTTCTGCTCTAGCCCAGGTTTTTTTCTGATGGTGAGGTTCTGACTTTATTCCTGATTTAAACCTGGTTTGTTAAGCCTAGGGATCCTGTTTTGAGAAAATGTAGCCTGCAGAACAAACCACGGGTGTTAAAACATGTGAGGTTTATGGCGCTGTGTTGAATTCAAAGTGTGTTTTCACCACCACTGATTAATGAGTAGTAGTGAAGGAGCTTCATTCAGACCTGTTGATAATGCTGACCCAGGTTTAATATGACCCTGGTTTAGTCCTGACCCTGGTTTCATCCTGGTTTAGTGCCAATTCACTGGCAGCTCAGATATGGTTTGGTTTAGCTTTGGTAACTTGTTGTGTTTGAAAGTCTTAGTTTGAAAATTATTTATGTTTTGTGTTTTTTCTTCTCCAACAGAAACAGGAAGTCAAACTCTTTCAGTGTCCAGTCAGGACGAGACTGAAGATTACAATGTCATCGTACCTCCACCAAGGCCATTAGCCAATCAGCAGTCAGGGAGCACTTTCAGGACATTACCCAGAATGCAACAGGACATCATCTCTGCCTTACAGTGACACAGACAGTAGACCCTCATCTCTATTTGTATCTTCTGAGCACTGTGTATTCTAATGATTTCATCCTGTCACCTGATTGGTTCAGTAAACTCCACACATTCAAACTGTGTCTGTATTCTGATTGGTTGTTAGTCTAACCTGCTGAGATGTAAATGGTTGAATGAATGCTGATGATAAAACATCCTGCTGGACCGGTTCTAAAGGCGTGTGGACACTGGACCAGCGGACCATCATCACAGTTTCCATAGCAACTGGACCTGTTCTCCGCCTGAGATCTGGCACTAAAGTTCTTTGTCTGGACGATTGGGCTGAAACATGGTGCTGATGTGATGATCCTGAAAACTCTCAGCTGCAGCCACGTGCTTCCCAGCATGCACTGAACACTTTGTGAAATGGTGCAACATTCTGCCTTTTGATTGGGTGAGAAAATATGATGTGACAAGGTTTGATGACATCATGACTGATGTCAGAGAACACACGAGGCAGAGAAACAGCACAGGTTTTTAAACATTTAATTTTGTACAGGTGGTTAATAACAGTAAGTGCATTTTCATTGACTATAAACATATGGTATGATAGTGTCATGCTAACAACCAAATTAGCTGTCATTCATTCATTCTGAGGTGAACTACAAACGTTTGCCTGATGATGGCGCTAGAGGAAAAGTTAGAGCCTGATGATGATGATGAGCCTCTCAGGACAGTTAACGCTACAAACTGGGACCAGAGTACAGTGACTACATCCTCATTTTAAACTGATAATGTAAAGTTTGCTAAGTGTGATGCAAGTGGGCTTGGTTTAGCATCCTCAGGTAATCCAGGTGTTATTATTTCTTGGTGGGGTCAACCACTCGGCCCATGAGCAGCAGGCTGCCTGTGGCCTCATGGTAGATGATGAAGATGAAAGGTCTATTGATGGTCAGTCGAGGAGGAAGAGCGGAGAACACATTGACTCCATCCCCCGCAGTGACATCATCACTTCGCTCATCAACTGTGATGGTGGATTTCTGAAAAATCTGAAAGCAAGAAAACAAACAGGTAAAGTTCAGGTCCTTCTTTTTTCAAATCTTTCCCATCTTCTTTATCGTGTCGATCAAAGCTTTAAGTGCAGTTACAGCTCCCAGCAGCAACTCTCCTCCCCCCATAAACTACAGCTCCCAAAAGGTTTCAGGGAGATCAGCAGTCACTGCAACATTTAACAGTCACACAATTAATTTGATGTGTGAACTTCCTTCACTCACCTGTGTGAGTGAAGGTCCTTTAGTCCCGCCCATGTTGGTGATGTCAGCCTCATCCTGAAACACCCGAGTGATGTCAAAAGTCTGGAGGACGTCCTTCAGCGAATAAGAACGCTCCAACATGAAGCGAGGGAGCTGCACCTCCAGCTTCCTGTTGACAACATCAAACAACAAGAAAGTGTCAAGGACAGGGGACAGAGTAAAGGACAGAGTGAAGGACAGAGTGAAGGACAGAGTGAAGGACAGAGTGAAGGACAGAAGGACAGAGTGAAGGACAGAGTGAAGGACAGAGTGAAGGACAGAGTGAAGGACAGAAAGAAGGACAGGAGGACAGAGTGAAGGACAGAGTGAAGGACAGAGTGAAGGACAGAGTGAAGGACAGAGTGAAGGACAGGAGGACAGAGTGAAGGACAGAGTGAAGGACAGAGTGAAGGACAGAGTGAAGGACAGAAAGAAGGACAGAGTGAAGGACAGAGTGAAGGACAGAGTGAAGGACAGAGTGAAGGACAGAGTGAAGGACAGAGTGAAGGACAGAGTAAAGGACAGAGTGAAGGACAGAGTGAAGGACAGAGTAAAGGACAGAGTAAAGGACAGAGTGAAGGACAGAGGAAGGACAGAAAGAAGGACAGAGTGAAGGACAGAGTGACAGAGAGAA
>OMNW01025198.1:17333-34443 GCA_900303245.1 Selene dorsalis
TGATAAACTTCTCTCTGGCTGAAAAACTCTGCAATGACTCTTCCTCACTTCTCATTCGGTTGGATGGTCTTGAGACAAAAAAAAAAGGAATCGCATTTTCCACCACTGGGACGACTGGGAAGAGAAGGGTTAGCAAAACAGAGGAAAAGTGACTGGACTTACATGGATAGATTTATACATGAAGTGACGCAATTTATAAATCGCTAAAAGTCGTGTTTTGATCAAAATTGTGTCTCTAATAATTTATTTCACTCGTAAGCTGTTTAATAAGCGGAATAATGTAGAGTGAGCCGGTCGTGATGGAGAAATAGACCCCAACAGGATGAATGGAACCCCAACACCATATAGTTTATTTCTCCATAATGACCAGCTCAGTCTACATGATCCCTTACTCAGTGAGAGGTTAGTGTTTTATTCCTAATGGTTTGGTAACAGGAGCAAACATTAGCGCAGTAATGCTAAGAATAACACGTTTTATGTTATAAAGTCAATATGTGTTTGCAGAGTGTTCTTCCACAGGAGACAGGGAGAGGAGGGAGAGGAGGGAGAGGGAGAGGAGGAAGACGAGAGGAAGAGGTAGAGGTGCAGGAAGGGCCAGGCGAGGGACAAGTGTCTCGGCTACCGAGAGAGAGAGGAGGGGAGGATGGCAGCCCTCAAAGCAGTGCAAGAGGAACTCGTGAAACGTGCTCTGGCTGGATTTTCCATTCGGGCTGCCGTACAAACATGGCGGCGCAAGATGGCAACACTCTATAAAGCAAGGCACTTGCTATATTTACATATAAAAGCATGATAAAAAGGCTACGAAAACCAAATGAATTTCATTTTATAGCGATTATACACACACAAATATATTCATGGGTAGTATATTCAGATTTTGGCAATAAACCACACCAAATACTACACACTGTTCCTTTAATATTGGACCTTAAATGGGTCTAAAAAAGAGTTGTGATGTCATAAATCCCACAGGTATATGCCAGTGTTACAACAAACTCTGTACATCATTATGCATCATCATGGATGGATGGACGACACTGGGTAAGGCTGGACAGGTTGTCTACCACAGAGCTGACACATATAGACAAACCACCATTCACCTGCAGGTCTTTGGGCAGTGGGAGGAGCAGGATCACCTGGAGGAGAGCACAGTGTTCCTGAGGCAGGACTTCAGATGCCTTTTAGGATGATGTGTGTCATGTGGTCAGACCAGAAACCAGCCCTTCCTGTCCATCCATCGTGTGTGCCTGTCATTTGTATAAGTCTAATATATCAGTGAAAACTGATGATGATCTGACTTGGCCTCATTAGGTGAAATATCACTATTGATTAGGTTGAATATTTTAGATCTGGACACCGGGCTGTCGGGCAAATTTATTATGTGCAAATGAACAAAAATGATTTAATCAATTATGCAGATGAAATACTACAGAAAAACAGATGTACATGGCTCCAGCTGTTCCACGATGAGTGAATGATGATGTTTATTTTATGGTGATAAAAGATAACGTGTGTGGCTCTGGTGATGCAGTCTGTACCTGTGTTACACAGCCAGCAGCGTGGTAGCTGTCTGTTAGCACAGTTCCTCCTGAAGGCAGAACATACTACCACACTTATAGTAACACTGTTGCTGTGGCAGTAAGAGTGGTGGTGTTGGTCATCCTAACACTTTCAATCAGAACATTCGCTTTAGGGCTGCAACAATAAATTGATAAAATCGATCAAATTTGATTATTAAAAGCATTGGCAATGAAATTATCAATTCACTGTTTCGCACAATTAATACATCACTCACTATGTCGTAGAGCTGTTTACTTCACATTGAGCGGAGCGTTAAGAGTGGAGGGACCAGCAGGAGGCAGTAATGCAACTTGATGGATGCAAACTGCTATAGAACACCATAGAAGAAACGGGGAGCATGGCATTTTGAAATATGATGGAGGCAGAGAAAACATTTCAACTAAAATCTTCTAAGGTGTGGCAGCATTTCACTGTACATAAGCTAAGAAGTGTGTTATTAGCAATCTTTATAGAAGCGATATGGGTTGGTACAGGAGCACCGTGCGCTGAGTGTGAGAGTTGGTGAGTGTACTAGAGTCAGGCCTGAAAATGAAAACCGACCCGACACTGCCCGCCTCACTAGCATTAATCCTCGGCCCGAACCTGGCCAAAAGAAAGGAAGCCCCAGACCTGACCTGAGTCATTTGTATATACTTTCCAGCCCATTGAGAACTCTACAGTGTGTGTCTGTGCGTGAGAGTCTGTGAGTGATGGTGCCATGCAAGATCACTTTTACTCTTACACCAGGGATGTTCAAGCAGAAACCTGTTTTGACATAATGTTCTATTCTGGATAAAGAGATGGAAATTAAAAATCCTTTTTTTTTGTTTGTCCGACTGACAGATTAATAAAAAAAAATTTTTTTTTTAAATCATCGGCCGATTAATCAATTACTAAAATAATCATTTGAAGCAGCCCTAATTCATTTCATGCATTTCTGGATCTCTGTTGATCCTGTACCCTGCTGACTTTGGTGACCCACTAGACCAGGCATGTCCAAACTATTCCTCAAAGGGCCGTGTGGCTGCAGGTTTTCGTTCCAACCAACCAAGAACACACAGTTTGACCAATCAACTGTCTGAAGACTGAGATCAGTTGATTAAATGAGTCAGGTCTGGTGTGCTGCTGCTTGGTTGGAATGAATGGGGCGATTTCAGTGCTACTGTCCTCTGAGGCAATACTAGTTTCTAGGAAGTCAAAATGTCCTATTAGAAGCTGGTGACCAGATGTCCCTGTTTCCTGGCAACAGTTCCCATTTTTGGTGACCTGTCCATGACTGGAGCTGTCCCTGGAAATGTTCCCGTTTTTGACTGTGCATTATGAACAGTCAGTAGAGAAAGCAACAAAGCAGCAGACAGACATCTGGCATCTGACATCTGGCCCACGTTATCCAATCAGATTTTTCTGTTTTGTTGTCACTAGGTTGAGATAGGGTCAGATTAGGTCGCCCCCCTTGGTCAGGAGTTCCTAACCAGGGTAGTAAAACAGGCAAAGGCAACCATGTCCAAAGTGCCCCTCAGAACTTAAAAAGGAGTTATGTTATTAATGATAGTTCGTGTTAGAGAGGAAGTTAAACATCACATGACAATACATACACATCCCAGAGTACGATTATGAGAAACATTCTATAAATCTGTGGACACTTTTGGACCAATGGAATATGATTATCCATGAAGAGACAGTAGTGGCGCGGTGGAGTGGTGGTTAGTACCCTGGTCTCTCAGAGAAGTTCTGGGTTCGGTCTTTCAGGGTAGAGGATGCACTTCCTCAAACACTCCAAACACATGCACACTACGTTGACTGGCAACTCAAAACTGCCCATGAATGTGAGTGTGTGTGTTGTTTCAACCCTATGATAGAGTGGTGACCTCTCCAGGGTGGAAGGCAAGGTAAGGCATGGATGAAGAGATAATAGACCGTCTGACATCACCACCTCCTCAGGAGCATGGAGTCACCACTGTGTTGCTGCTTTATGATTCTACTTTATGTGAATGAATTACACTTTTGTGCTCACAGTTTCTATAAAATGGTGAACGTGTGGAGGTGTTAACGTGCAGCATGTTAATACCGGTAGTAAATCTTTTCACAGCCTGTTGCTTGGCTGTTTGTTTACATGAACTTTAAAATGGTCACCAGCTACCTGCAGTGATTTAAAAGGCTGATCCCGTCTGGCGTAGTTCTCCCACTGTTTAAGCTCCATGTAGAAAAATAGCACAACAACAAAATGACTGGCCGAGATACATATTAATGAGAAGACAATGAAACACACATTCTCTATCTGGGCGGTGGAACATAACATGACAGTCAGACTGAGGGAGAATATCTTATAAAAGTTGCCTTGTTTTTAATAGTATAACCTATAATATGTACAGGTCCTATAATAAATGATATATATGAAATAACAACATTCACCCCCGTGGATGTTTTCTCTCTCAAAGATCATAAAATATGATTTTATGAACTCTCTACTGTCAGTGAATACAGATTTCTACAAAGGGTCAGTTCTAAATTGTGTAAATTAATTGCCTGACAAGCCCTGTTCAGGTCCAGCCACAAATCCTCTATTGGACCGAGGGCTGGGCTTTGACTGGACCACTCGAGAACATCCATATTGTTGTCTTCCAACCATTTGTCTTTAAAACCATTTCTGTGCAGCTCTCACTGTATGCTCCAGGGAATTGTCTTGCTGGAAAATAAATCTTATCCCAAGTCTGGGTTCTCCTGCAGACTGAGTCAGATTGTCCTCCAGGATTTCCCTCTATTTTGCTGCATTCATTTTACCATCAACCTTTACAAGCCTTGCAAGGCCGGCTGCTGTGAAGCATCCTCACAGCAGCAAACCCCAATACCTCACATCTGAGCTGCTGAAGCTTTTAACTCCTTCAGAGGAGTTGTAGGTTTCTTAGGCCCTCCTCACACTGCCACTCCAAATCAGATTTTTTTTATCCAGATTGTATCTAGTTTTATTTTTTGACAGTCTGAACAACCAAAAACCACATGAGGTGAATATTACAAATCTGATTTAAACCACATACGGAGGTGGTTTCAAATGCGATTCTGATCGGATTTGTACAGATCCATTTCAATCTCAATGTCTCGGTCGCTCAAATAGGATTTTGAAGTGTCTTCTGTGTCACTCATGGAAGTTATTTCAAGGCGTGTTAAATGACTGACAGTTGTGTTGAAATGGTAGAAAATCGTCACACATCTCCACCACATGATTCCACCAGGCATCGCTGGTCTGCCTGCACCAAACGTCCCGGTCCACCGTCATTCCAGCAGTGACAGCAGCACGAAAGGCACAGCTCAGCAGTCGCCTTGGTTTCCGTGCAGTTAGCAGACTATTTGACCGCAGTCCACATAATGATTCAGGAAAGAAACAAACAGTTCACTGTCGTCCATTTTGTTTGTTTGTTTGTTTGTTTTCTGGGTGTAGCTGTTACCATAGAAATCAATGTGGATAAGACACATGCAGATCAGATCTGACCACTTGCAATATATAATGTGGACTGTAAAATCAGATTCTAATCACATCTGCAAAAAATCAGATTTGGGCTGGAATCTGAACACTTCTTTACTCTCCATCATACTCAGTCTCTCAGTTTGTGAGGACGGCCTGCTCTGGGCAGGTTCACACAGGCACCACATTCCTTCCATGTGATTTAACTGAACTCCAGGGGATGTTCTGTGATCTTTTTGTTGCATCCCTCCCCTCAGTAACCTTTTCTTGAAGTTGCTTGGTGTGTTTTGTGTTACTGATGAACTGGTGATCAGACCAGACAGGTGTCTTTATACTACAACCACTTGACACACATTCACTACACATGATCTGTCACTAATTAATTAGCACCAGCTGACTGGACTTCAGTTGAAGTAGGTCAGTCACTTTAAAGGGGGTGAATATACATAAATTCACATTTTATATACAAATATATATATATAGTAATTTCACTTGATGGGTTAAACAATAAGAATATCATCAGCATCTGCCTCTAAGATGATCATCAGTACTTGCTGATGGATGTGGTGGATGTAGCACAAGAGGAGCTACTGTTTCAGGACAGCCTCTCTCTGCTGGCCGTTGGATCAGGTAGACAGTGAGTGCACTTACATGCACACTAATAAAACTGGAGTTTTTGGATTATCTTAATTGTCATGTGAACAGCATTAACCAGTAACTGTTCATGGATAAAGGCAGTTATCGTTGTGAGGAAAGATTAAACACACCTAGCTTTTTCACAGTAATCAGTTTTTCCAGTGCATGTATACGGCTTTATCTAGTTCATTTCATTCTATTACCTCTGTACATGTGCAAATCATGCGAGTGGGAGGAGGAGCGGAAAAAGAAGACAACAAACATGGGAAGCAGTAGCAGGAACAAGCAGCGTTTTTGTACCAATCGTGTTCCTGACTCATAGAAACCATATCCTCAGAGCTCATAGTGCTGCTCCGAGCGACTGGGACGCCATGACGACATACATTTTTCAAAATTTTATCAAACAAGGTTTTGGTGCATCACCACCACCACCAGAGTCTCTGATGTAGATACCATATAAGGAGCACTAAATTGCGTGCTCCTGGTAAAATTTTGTTTCCACCATGGAGAGAATGGACAGAGAGCTGGATGGCTGCAAACGGAGAATGAAATTTGATCAGATGGATTAATAGAGAGGGTCAAATAAACATTGTTGAGCTGCAGCGGAAGAAACGTGGGACACTGAGAGAAAATTGGTAAAACAAGAGGAGAACGGATGAAGTAAATAGAAGATGAGGAGATAGAAGGCGAAGAACAAAAGAAAATTAGGTTTATCATTAAACCTCAGTAAACGGGGAAGAGCCCTGATCAGTGTTGAGCAGCAGGTGCAGCTCACTGCAGCTGAGCAGGTAACTGGGATACCTGCTGTCATTCATTGGGCTGGAGGTGCAGCTATGGCACATATATCAGGTGGACATACTCTAAACACCCTGATCAGAGAGATCAGAGACGGGGTGAAGGCAGCGGTGACGTCTCTCAGTCCTGGTCCAAGAGCTGAGCAGCCAGGTACTGGAGAGGGAGGAGAGGGGCGTACCTGCGCTTAAAGGACTTTTAACACATCTGAAAAACTGCTGGAGTAGCTGGAATGACCCAGACGCGAGGAAATGCAGAGATGAAAGAGCTTTTAAACTGGCAGGTATTAACTCAATAACCGCAGCCATTTGTGCACAAAGCTGCTCTGGTTGAGACCTGCCTTTCAAACGTGCTAAACAAAGACGCAAACACAGCCACCACAATCTGTTTCAGGTTTGGTAAATCACATTGAGTGCGCTAAATAAATCTATTTGCATCGACTCCTCCCAGTATTTTGCGTGTTCATGCCTATATTTGCATTTTCATTAAGGCGAACGCACTAAATGGATTGCGCGTGCTATTTTGCCTGTTTAAGAGACGCAGTCCTTGGTGCGCCCGGTTGGTAGATCAGAACAAGTTTGCACACATTTTTACACACGCAGGCCCTAAGTGTATATCTGTTGATATGAGAAGATACTCAGTAGCTGTTGTTGTTTCATCTTGACACGAACTCCTCTGAGCCCCCTGACAGTAGGACAGAGTGAGTTTGACACTCAGAGGGTCTCTGTGGATCACAATCATCACATCTGTGTCACTGTTATCCTCCTTCTGTGGTAACATGAGTCCCAGGCAGCTGACTGCAGAGGTTAAGGTTACCTTTAAAATCATGAGGCACACAATTAGATGATGAAGACAGACCTGCCATCAGACAGACACCGTGGCAGCCTGTCACAGTGTAATCTGAGGCTCAATGCTAATCTAAAGATCCCCCTCTTAAGCACAAGCATGAGTATTGACAGATACAGTGAGTTTGCAGCTCTGCTGGCAAGTGTAATTGAAGCTGGGTGATACTGATGTCCTGAGATTTGCTGAGTGTTTGCTCTCTGAGCCCTCTATTGTGCACCGCCATCTCCTGTGATCCATCCAGCTACATACCGCATACCTGATTTACATGGAGACGTGGCAGAATAAACACCTTGACAATACAGAGAGGAAACAAGCCAGCGCTCATCTGCTCAGTCTCCACTGACTCTACACAAAGGACAGTTGAAGCCAACTGGTAATATTGTCACTGGCATCAGGCACCTGCACCACAGGTTCAAAGATGGCATCCTACTACATTATACACCTGTCTAGTGATGTGTTCATGTTTTCTTTATGCTAGTCCAGGAGAAGAAGACTGAAATGCACAACACGAAAAAAGTCAAAAACAGTCTTTGATGAGCAGAAGTCAAAGAAACTTAAACTAAACTTTTGAGGCGACCAAGTCATGGCACAGAGGGAAAGTAACACAAGAACCATTTCTCACTATGTGTTCTTCTTTGTGCTTGTGTTCTTGTGAAACACCATCAGTCTCAGCCTGAGTTCTGTTCCAATTCAAAGTCACATCCGCTCAAGCTCAGATAAACTATCTGGAAGTGCTGTTGCTATGCTCAATTTATCAAGCTGCAAGATTTGTAACGACTCATAGTCAAGTATCTCAAATATCCAGTAAGGATTCTGAGCCAGACTGATATATAATATATATATTATACATATTATATTCCAACAGATATTATATCACTACATTAAGTTTTGATGTTTTCTTCAGAAGTGACCATTAAGATTCCAAATATGATATAGTTTATCTAGATGACACCAGTTTGAGCACACACCAATCAGGCCTAACGACACAAACTGCTGCAGAAGTTCATGCTGGTTCTGATAGAAGGGTGTCAGAACACACAGTGCATCGTAGTTTGTTGTGTATTTGGCAGCTAAAGGCACCAACACTATATTATGCAGGTTCAGAATGTTATGCCTGATCGGTGTATACGGATGGCTGACCCAGAGTCAGCCCAACGCCACCTGGGACTGGTTCGAGTCACCCCACAGATAAGTGATATAGCTGATGGATGGATGAAAGAAAGGGAAAAAAACAGTAAGGACCTATACAGTCTTTTACAGTGGAGTTGTGGATGTCTCATGGCAGACACAGTGGGTATAAAGTGACAGAGCTGCGACTCTTGTTTCCACTCCACAAACAAGAGAAATGCAGACAGATGAGTGAGTAGGTCTGCAGACACAGTCCTGTTTGTGAAGCTGAAGAGTGTGAAGCAGTAGAAACACAGCTAACAAAGATTTTTCACTCTGTCTCATCCTCCCTCCGTGCTCAGGAGAAGAATAGGTGAGTGGGTTTAATGTGAGGCCTGTGAGATCTCCTCCATTAAAGAATCACTGCCTTTTATTGTGATTTCACTTTAGATAATAATGTGTTAGATCTTCAAAGCCTCGGCTCTCATCTGCAGCCCCCGTACCCGGCCCTGCAACTTCCTCTGAGGCAAATGTATTATTAACATGACAAAAGCACTGTGGCCTCTCACTGCCCCGCCACTCATTAGCATTTATATAGACGCTGGACGCCGCAGCAGACTGCTGTACAGCTTAATTCAGAGCAGCATGCTAAGGGCTTACAGGGGGAAGGGACCCAGTGTGAAGCTAAATATTGATGGATGGGGAGAGACATGCAGAAGCCGGTATTTGTCTGATGGGGATGTCATGCTGTCCCTGGAAGTATTGTTTTGTCCCTGATGTAACAAGCGACGAGTGCTCAGCTTCTCCTCTGTGTGTCACACAGACAAATCAAATGAGACAGGCTGATGTCTGTGTAACGTATAGAAAGATAACACTGCCATTAGCCTTATACACCATCGATAATGTCAGGGATTCATGCTACCAGCCAGTACCAGTACACAGTTACAGCAACAGCAAAGCAGATGTTGCACACAGCTGGCCGAAAAAACCAAACGATATTTGAGCAGAAGGACAGTTTTAACACAGATATCTCTAACTTTGTTTCAAACCTCTATTTAGCAAACAGGTTGTTTGAGTTGTATTCTCTTTTAAGATTCAGCATCCTAATGTGTGATCTGTGGCATCAGAGGTGGAAATCACAGGGCTGAGACCATCACCTGAAGGGATCTGCTGGGGTCCCTCCATCATACTGTGTCCACAGAGAGGTCGCTTGAACTCACTGTGTGCCACTGCCTGAAAACCCTGGGATGAAGTGGTATTGTTGGCACCATGACCAAGTACTTAATGATACAGCAAACATCATTTGCACATCAAACCACCACAGCAACAAGCAACAACTCCCAACAAGGCATACTACCACAGCCATGAGTCATGGCCCCAGTCCCTGGTCCAGGATTCACGCTGGTCGGCTTTCAACAGCAGAGGCTCAGAAGAAGAATCAGTGCTATCAACTGGTATGGAGATGGAGGGATGTTGAGGAGGCTGTTAGCCTATGAAAGTGGTTTACACAGTCTGCATCTGACACTCAAAGTCATGGAGCATCATAAAGAAAAGCCCAGCGAAACAGAGAAGACGAGATTGGAAAGATGGCTTTGGATCAAGAGAGGTGATGCAGGGTGTCACACACTGGAACCCATCACCTCTGGGTGGGTCAGCTGAGAGCAGGTGATCACTGATGATGTGTTCTTCCTACAGTCTCTGGACTCTGGAGGATGATCCATTCTGCATGAACATATTAACCATCACAGCACCATGCCACCATCACACTATACTACCTGTAGAGTGGGAAAGAGTAAAGATAACGAAACACAAATTGATTAAAAACTAGACTTATTTGAACATACAAACATTAAATTGTACTGTTAATATCACAAATTCAAATTATGTTAAATTTCCTTCACCTGAGATTCACTTCTGTCAGTGTGTCAGGACATGAAGTAAGACCAGCATATTTGGAAGAGATGCTAAAGCTCCATCTGCTCTTTCCATTCTCCCCGTGCACAGTCAGGCACACTGTGAATAATACTTGTGGAAGAAGCCCCTCTGCCAAACAACATCCACTGTAAATAAATAAAAAAACTAAATATATGAGTTCTAACAGATATTGAGTGTGAGTGTCCTGCAGGTGTGGGGAATGCAGCCTGTGCAGGGCAGGACACAGAACACCAACATTAATAATGCATCAGTGCTTCTCCATGGATAAATCCAGAAGCTGTTTCCTCTCTGTGCTCTGTGCTGCTGAGGTAGGAAGCTGTTTTATTTGTATCCTCGGAGTGATCAATTATTTAATGTCAAAAATTTTTAAATGTAAAACGATGAATCCCACCCAGCAGGAGAGGAAGGAGGCTCACATCGCTCCACACTGCTTTATATTATCTCATTTATTAATCAGCTCATTAGCGTGTGTGGTACGTGTTTGGTTCTGTGGTCAGTGTGAGCATCAGCAACACTTTCACTGCCTGTCCTCTGTTCTGACAGCACACTGACGTAAATGTACTGCGGGTAATACACCGACTATGCTTGACTACCTCACACAGCCCAATGTCAAATAACCACAACTATCACTTTACCCTTGTTGTGTTTTTATAGAGTGGAGTTCTGTCCTTGAGCTGAGTCGCTGCTCGTCAGAGCATTTGTCCACATCTCTGACAGTCATCAGACCCGTTGCCTCCTTCTCCATCAAGCTGACGGATGAAGAGAGTTATTCATTTAAGGCCTTATATGGTCTAAGGGATGTTCTTAGGTTGACCACATGAAAAATACAGACCTGAAACAAAAAGCTGATCTGGAGCCAGCGTATCATGGACAGATACATGGAGGTTAATTGGATGAAAGGTGATGTATTCCTCATTGGTGATACACCAGACCAGTAAAATAATAGCCTCATAACCTATAAATGATGAGAACTCTACATTTTTCCCTTTGCTTCAGTGCAAAGAAGAATATCATCAAGATGTTTACAGTTAATGAACTATCCTTTTACATAATATGATGAACAACCTGAAATTTCTTGAGAAAAATGTGTACAATTTCAACAATATTATGTCTCTTCTGTCTTCTATGTAATTTTCACACTTGGCAAATTCATCCCTCGGGCTGGTTTTGGTCCGCAGACCGTATGTTTGACACCCCAGTTCTCATTTAATCATTTCCACAAGACTCTGAAAACACATCCCAGTGCACATGTGCTGCTGTTGATAGCAACTTTACTGTCCTGCAGAGAGAGACTGGCTGCTCTCCAGTAACTCAGCATCTCTGCTGTATGACATGTTGGCTTTTCATCGTCCGTTACACACACACACACACACACACACACACACACACACACTAAGCAGTCACATGTCCTGTATCTAGGTTTCTCCATGTGCATTTATCATTCACAGCCACACAGGAAGCAGATCTCAGTGTACAGTATATTGTAGGAATTATTGCCAAATGGACTGTGTTTCATTTCAAGCCTCATTAGCCAACAGAGGCCACAGCGCCTGGATCACCTTTACCATTACTGCTGTTATCATCTCATGCTAACTGATTGGCTGCTGGGACTTGGCTCCATGACTTCAGTACATAGGAGCTGAATGTCATCTCACGGGAGGTGGAGGAGGTCTGTTTTTAACTGAGCTGTGTGTTTAGTGGGTTCAACAGATCAGACTACACTTTAACATTTGACTTTTGGGTTGATGTGTTCAAGTAACTCTGAAGTTTTTCCACATTAAGTTGTTTAAAATGACTAAACCTATGTTATATGCCATAGGTGTTGAGTTGGGTTTCTTACCTCATTTTAAATGTTTCCATCAATTCTCATTCTCTGTGGTTTTAACCATGGCAACAGTAGGTTTCCCTGGTAACTGATCACTCAGTTGGAACCTGCCCTGACTTGGATCAATTAGTCTTAACTATTTCATTTATTGTACTATTGCTCCTGCCCTAGGCAACAATTTAATAGAAAGCAACTGGACTTGTATTTGTCTATGAAGACGTTTCACCTCTTATCCAAGCAGCTTCATCAGTTCGTAAACGCATCGGCCTGACTAGTCCTCACTAGTCTGACCTGGATGAATGAGAACATTCACAGACATATTGCTCCTGCTGTTTGCTAGAGTAGCTAGCTGTGTAAACAGCATATCGTTCAGTCAGGGTCTTTGAACTCAAGGAGAGAATTTCCACTATAAATCAGGTCACAGAGGGAGAAAGGTAGTCAGATCACGTTAAAACCTATTTTTTGGTAAATTTGAGGTGTGCCTCCTGGAGGGCCTCGGCACACTGACCACGTATGCACACAAATGCAGGGTGCAGTGCATGTGTTATTGTTCATTTCAGACTGATGCAGTTGTCATTTTCATTAGAAAAGCCCATTTTACCACAGCTCTGATGTATTCCAGTATTCCACACCTCTAATTCATTCCAGATCACTGATCACTGGATATCACCTGATAGACAAACTGAACCTGTTCTCTCCACTTCATTCGTCAGTGAGCAAATGACACATACTTTTCATCTTTAATCTTGATTTTAAGTGACACAGTTCCCAATAATTAGGGGTTTGCACAGGGAGGAGACAACGTCATAATTATAATAATAATCAACCAGTATCCAAACATCCTTGTCTGGTTACAATCTCTGGTGAATAAGCAAGTCACTGTATTTCCTTCAAAATGTTGTTTTGTTTAGTGTGTTGTATTGCAGAGCAGAGTCTCTGCTGTTACTTCAGTTATAAACATCAATCTGTCTAGCAAGAAACATTCTGCTGCTGTTTCCATTGACTTGTTGAAGGCCGTTGGTACAGTGGATCATTGTTCTGCTTATTGAGACACTCTGTAACACTGTTGCTTGTAGATGGTTCAAAAGTTCCTTTCTGAAAAATCCTAGTCAGTGCGTTTACATGCACAGCTGAAATAAGCTATGCTCATAGCTCGAGGACAATTCTGTCCATGTCCCAGTTTGCATGCAATGGGAAAATTCAAATAGTCCGCCTCCGCAACATTAGGGGGCGATATGCGTCGTATCAGCATGTTAATATGGACCCCAATCCAGCTGACCTATTCCATTCCTTCTTTTTAATATATATAGAGCACATCTTCTTTTATGGTTGTACTGTGTGTTGTTTATTGTGGAATGCACTGAATCAGCACTGACACATCAGGCCAGACTTCTTACTTCTTTGTGCCGTCTCTACTGTTGTGCATTGCATTGTCCAGTCTCAGTCAGATTAAGGCGTATACATGCAGAAGAAAACCAGTTTCCAATCACACTATCTGGGTGTTTTTAGTCAGATAAAGAGAAGTCCAGTCTTAGTTGGACTAACGCGTTTACATGTACTTTAGTTGTCCAGTTATAGACAGACTAAGGCCATAATAAATTTTTTTCAAGTGCCATGTAAACGTACTGAGTGTGTCATCTGGAAATATCCAATCAGATTTTACAAAAAAAAAAGGAGGCTCTGTCATATTTACTATCTACATCAATCATATTGTCTCTTTCTGTATGAAGGAAATCTCAATGATCTTCAAGACTTAGATGGATAAATGAAAGTAAACTGGTCACCCATCCACGATGTCATATCCTCTATGATCATGTGTCACTGTGTGTTTCTGTGTGTGTCAGACAAACACTGAGTTTTTAATCCTCTAATCACTGGGTGTGTTTGATTTCCTGAACCATTGACACTGAAGGAATCTAAACCAGGAGGAGCTTACAGTGATGGAGGTGAAGACAACAACTCTCATGATCCCACACTACAGTATTTCATCACCCCGGAGTGTCTTTTGTTATCGTTTTAACTGAAAGATCTCTAGTGGCTGAAGTTATACACTGTGGGTGAAAAGCTCATTTAGCCATTAGGGAAAGTTTGAGATAGACCAGTTTGTGGTTTTAGTTGCTATGACCACTCACTGGTTAAAAGGTTTTAGCTGGCTTCCTCATGACATATAAAAAAGAAACTTGATTCCTCCATGATGCTCTCTACATGAGAACCAGAAGAACAAACAAGTTACATTTATTCTTGATACTGGTTGTACTTTTGGAGTATTTGTATAAAAAAATGTGTGTTTCTTACACTTCCCCTCACTATATATATTTGACAGGGAGACAGAGCCTGAACACCTCTTTGACTTTGTAACCTGGAAGTTTTTGCCCTTCTCTCTGGTCTGAGGCTCTGCAGTCCAAGGCCACAGAACAAGGGGCCATGTCACTGCACCACTGGCCTAGTGTTGATTAACAGCCTCACTGCCAGCTGCCCCTGCATTGTCTCAACCACAGCTACAAAAACCCCACCAGGTACCAGCTGTTATTTATAAAGTCATCTCTGACCAGCAGAGTGTGGAGAAAATCTGTTTCTGCTGGTGTACCTGCTGCTACAGCTGCTGTACCAGGAGGCTATGCCAACCCGAACATGTCATCATTATTTTTGTGACCTTTTTCACATTTGCACAAACATTCAGTTGGACATAAGGATAACATAAATTCTTGTGGTCAGGTTTACATGCAGACTTTTTTTCATTCTGATTCACATCATTCTGAATGAAGATTTCATGTCAACTGTTTACATGTGACGTGAATTATTCTGTGCCACTGCATTTATTCAGAACAGACGTTTCACTATTGTGTAACGTGCAGAGAATTGTCAACGGGCCGGACCAGGCCGAAATTATATACAAATGACTCTGTTCTTTTTTCTTTTTTCTGTTTTTGTCTGGTTCAGGCCAATAATTATTGCTAGTGAGTTGGGCCATGTTAAGTCCAGGCCTCAACAACCACAGGTCAGCCCGTGTCGGGTTTTAATTTTCAGGTCCGTTGAGAACTCTTGCACAGGTTATTCAAAATATTATGTGTTTGATCAAAAATGGAGATATATGGTCTGAGTAGCACAGCAGTTGTCAGTGTTTTGACACTTTTATTTTTTTTTAACATTTGCAAGTGAAGAAACGTCACTACGCATTTATGTGGAGATGGAGCACAGAAAGAACGTAACCACACAACACTCACTTTCACTGTTAACATATAATTTAACTTCTGTTTGGTTTGGGAAAAGGAATATTCTATCTCTGTGAAACTAAATGACATTCCATTCAGTTTGGGCCTGTTTATTCTGATTGAGGTGTTTATATAAAGCATTTCTATTCAGTTTGAACATCTAAACTACTGTTGGGTCATAATAGCACCGTGAAGACTTGAGTATTGGCCAAAGATCACACAAAAGGTTCACAGTTTAAAAATGCAAACAGGGATTTAACTTGAAGCTAGCTTGAGTTGTAGAGTCATACGTTAATGAAGTTGATTCATAAACTTGTGACAAAGGTGCAAAGATATTCCTCCAAAAGTGAAATATTTTCCTCTCACACAGACGGTTAAAGGATAAGTTCAGTTTTTTGCAACCTGGACCTTATTTCTAGCATAAGATACGTTCATTTACTCACCCGAACAACTCTGGTGTAACTTGGAGTTCTTCAGAAGATAACAACTCCCGTTATATGGATATACGTAGATCGCGAGTGGATCTAAATATCTTCTGAAGGACTCCAAGTTACACCAAAGTTGTTCAGGTGAGTAAATGAACGTATCTTATGCTAGAAATAAGGTCCAGGTTGCAAAAAACGGAACTTATCCTTTAACACTGACTCGTGCTTTTATGCTGCCAACAGTGAATTTGCGTCCACCAACTGTGTCTGCTTCCTGTTGTGTCTGAACACACCCTCAGACAGCTCTCCACCACCACCATCACCATCTGAACATTAAATGAATGAAGACTGTTTACCCCTCCAGTCAAGTTTACACAACGCTGAAGTGGACCAACACATTAAAACAGCATCAACACAAGAGCGTGAAATTCATGTCTCAGACTCCCTCTGACAACAAACTGCATGTTATGTAAGAACAGTCATAAACTATTATTAGACATTAAAAAGTCAAAAATCCCCCAGTGAGCTTGTGTTTTTATGAAGTGAGTGCCCCCCCACTGTTACTGTCCTACAGCAGTCAATAAACTGCATTCAGAGAATAATAAGTGCAGCATCACATAAAAGAAAAGGCAGCCCCTCCTGACTGTGGTTTAATTTATGACTTCATTCTTTTCAGTCAGTCACAGGAATCAGTGCACAGAAACCTCTGAGCAAACTACCATTTACAAAACCATTTATTTTTTTGACATTTTAGAGGAAGCAAAGCTTCCCTTGCAGTCTGAGAGCAATCGCCTCTGCTCCAGAGCTACTTTTCTTCAAAATATTTTACCTTGAAAATATTATTTGTCCATTCATCCATCTTCTTCTGCTTATCCAAGGCCAGGTCGCAGGGACAGCAGTCTAAGCAGGGACGCCCAGACTTCCCTCTCCCTGGACACCTCCTCCAGCTCTTCCGGGAGGATCCCAAGGTGTTCCTAGGCCAGCTGGGTGACATAGTCACTCCAGTATGTCCTGGGTCTTCCTGCAGAGGAAGATCATTTCGGCCGCTTGTACCCGGGATCTAGTTCTTTCGGTCATGACGCAAAGTTCATGACCATTGGTGAGGGTAGGAATGTAGATTGACCAGTAAATCTTCACCATGACAGACCGATACACCGACCGCATTACTGCGGCTGCTGCACCGATCCACCTGTCAATCTCACGCTCCATCCTAAATTCCTCCACTTGAGGCAGGAACTCTCCCCCAACCTGGTGGGGGCAAGCCACCTTTTTCTGGTCGAGAACCATGGCCTTGGACTTGGAGGTGCTGATTCTC
>OMNW01025201.1:0-16522 GCA_900303245.1 Selene dorsalis
TCTCCCTTTCATATAACATTATTTATCTCATCCTTAGTAGACGCAGTTATTAATTGTTCCGCTTAGCTGATCTCTGTAATGGTGTGTGTTTGTGTTTGTGTGCGTGTGTGTGTGTGTGTGCGTATGCATGTGTGTTGGAGGTGAGTGTGTTTTTAATCAGAAAGCCAAATGAGAATTCTCCAGCCATGATGACGATGCAAAGCCGCACATCAAAGCTATCACAGATACAATATGGTCGACCTTGAGCCAAAATGGCAACACACTCCTCCTCCCTGTGCTCTTTCAAATGGGCCATTAGGTTCACTGAACTGTGAATTTGTGGGCAACCTCATTATGATTATTGTTTCATCTGTATTGGAGATTGCACCTAGCGTCGCTGTAATAGTGTCACTTCATCAAAATGACATACAACAAGGTTAGCAGTGAATACATCACCAAAGTTGGTCGGAGGAAGTCGTCCTCTCCTGGTTGTGCCACAGATCACCAAAGACTACAGCCTCTCTCTCTTCTTTCTTTCTTTCTTTCTTTCTTTCTATTCGTCTTCCATGCTCACTCGCCCGCTCTCTGTGGGGTCACCTCCGATGTGCTGGCTAAGCAGTTAGGTCTGCTGGATCTGAGCCGACCTCGAGTTCACCATGGAGCGGCCCCAGACCTGGCACAGAGAGCTGTATCAACACTTAGAGATTCTTCAAACCTCCAGGCTAAAACACTGCAGGGCTCTTCAAATAAACCACCAGGATCTGCTGCCAGCAAAAGGAAAAAAAAAAAATACAGCAACAACAAGAATCTCTCCTTTCAGCTGAATGGAGAGAGCAGAGGGAGGCGTGATGAAGGGAGTCGAGAGGGAGGAAAGAGGGACAAAAGAGGGGGATATGAAGGAGAGGAAGGACGGGAGGCAGAAAGTAAAGGAGAGTCTTTGAGAGTTATTCAGACGCTTTTTATCCTGCATTCCTACAGCATGGAGATCAGCTCTGGTGGCTCAGCCTGATCATTAACAGCCTTAGATTTAATTAGCTGTCATTATGCTTCTGTGTTACTGCTGGAGCTTACAAATATTTAATCTCTGTTTGGGTGATGAGCCGTCATAGTGTTGTTTGTCTGGACTTTACACAACACCTTTATTAGCTGAAATACTTTCTTATACAATTTCACTCTTTTACTTTTGACTGATTTTACCGTCAGCTCATTCAGTTTACTTTGTTCACTCCAACACAAGTGTTTTAGTTTCTGTGGTGAAAACTTTGTGAATTTGGTGTCTACTCTTTTTTTAATTTATGTTTTAATCTATGATGATTATTTGTTCGCCAAGTCCTTGAAGTCAGCATCAAGGGAACATCGCGTTCAGCCGAACACATGTAAAATCAGAAAAAAAACTCTACTATCTCTAAAAATCAGAGTATCTGTATAAACAAACCCAGCTCATTTTTGCTCTGCATTTGAATTGACTGTGTTTTCATCTGATCTATATTTTTTCACAGGTGTAAAGCTGCTCTTTAATAATATTTACTTTGTTTTGTTTCATTACATTTTTCAGGCTGTTGATGTTACATCTGTCCAGGGATAACAGATGTAAAATACTTCTCGTTGCATTTACAGTAATGTTTATTAATGTGGACTATCTTTGTGTCACTATTAAACTCTCTGTTCCCTCCTGTTCCCCTGCTGCAGGCTCTGCTTGGAGGCGAGGGACCCCTACTGCGGCTGGGACTTCAGGCAGCGCAGATGCACCACGCTGGAGGACAGCTCCAACATGAGCCAGTGGAAGCAGAACATCACCGTTTGTCCGGTAAGAGCTGCGATGACGACTTTTTACTGTAAGAAACCACAACATCATCATCTGACCTCATTGGAGCGGGGGTCGTCCTGGTGTCATCTTTCACATGTCATAGCGGCCGGTTTCGTCCATGACTAATCACCTCTCAGTGTGTCGCACAAGACAGAGCTGGATGTAGAAGCTGTAGAGAGAGAGAGAAGAGAAGAGAAAGTGGATTGAACAGAACAGAGATGAATTAGATTAGATGAATTAGATCAACTGGACTGAATTTGACTGAAGTAAATTGCAATAAATTTATTCCTGTGCACTGCAAAACTATCTGTGTCCCTGTGTGAAGGAAAAGCCTTGCACTCTGAAGTAACTAATACAATATACACCGCACACGCCGACCAGGGGTGTATGAAAATATCAATACACTGAAATATTGCAGCTTTTTATGAGGTTATAGAAACTGTGAAATTCAAAAGTCTGAATAAATTGTGTTTTCTTTATACTACTGTACGAGAGTTTCTCTAATAACAGACCATGTATATACTACTATATCACACTGATTATAGTCTCCCATTATATTGCAATGTATCATATCATCAAACCCCTGTGGGAGATGTATGGTATTGTTTCTTACCGATACACGACCGATGTTTGATTTCCAGTTGCGGAACCAGACCACCAATGGGGGCTTCGGGCCCTGGGCACCATGGCAACCCTGCAACAACGACGATGGCGTGGATGGCGTGAGCTCCTGTTTGTGTCGCTCCAGGTCGTGTGACAGCCCCGCCCCTCGATGTGGAGGCAAAAACTGTGAGGGTCCAACCATCGAAGTGGCCAACTGCTCCAGGTAGGGAAAGAAGAAGAACACTGAGTCTTATATCATTTTATAATAATGAATGTAACATTAACTTTTCATTATTATAGATATTTGAGATAATATATTAACACATATTCTATTTGTACAGGTTATTATTAACTAAAGGAGTCAGTAAAGGTGTTGATGACCACGGTATGACAGATAACATCAGTTCTTGTTTTACTGGTCGGAGAGATGTTTTTTCAAAAAGAATAAGAAATCACTCTTTTTGTTAACAAGGAGGAAAAATCCATTTTTATTCCTCGGCAGAAGTGAAAGAGAAAAGGAAGTCGGAAATCTCTGGTGCTGTAATTGACTCAGATCTCACATTGCGACAGCATCTAAATCTGCCCTTCATCATGTAGAACAGAAATTGAGAACTAAAAGGATTATGTCCAGACAGGAATTAGAAGAAGAAGAAGAAGAAGTCACTCATCCCTTCATCGCTGACAGGGTGAATTGCTACCACGGCCTCGTGTTCTGACTTCTTTTAACGAAAATATAGAAAAACCGCATCTTATTCAGAAGCATCAGACTTTCACGCCGGCTTCTAGTTAGTGAGAGAACAGACTGTGCTGTTGCTGGTTTTTAAATCACTCAGCAGCCTCTGGATATAAACCCTGTAGGTCCTTCAGATCTGTAGGACGCAGTCAGTGTGTACCGTCCTGAGTACGAACCAAAACACAGTGAAGCTGCTTTTAGCTACGATGCAAGTTTATTAATTTCTCCTCTCTGCACTTTTCCTTTATTAAATTTTGGCATCTGATAACTGCAGTGCAATTGTACTCAGACTCTATTGCTGCTCCGTTGGTTCTTGGCGATTTGTATTTTATTTAATTTCATTCCACTTCATTTGATGCTACTTTCCTCTTCATTGTGATTTGGCTGTTTCTCTAATGGGTGCCTTTGCCTTATGTAGAGCGCCTCTCCACGTTTGAAAGGTACTTTTACAGATGTGCAAACGAGCTGTGCCAAAAACTAAACTGATGTTGGATCCGCAGTATCAGCTCAAAAATAATATATGACAGTTAATGTACTGATGAATAATAAGATTTGGTGCATATCCTAAATAAGAAGGTGGGGTGTGATGTTATAATGTGTTTTGGCTGAGTTTACACTTTTCTAATGTGTTATTTGAAATATTGATCCATCAAAAGATATATTTGTGGTTTTAAGAACCAAAGACCATCTCTCTGTAGTTTTATATCTCCTCTCTCAGCTTCTTTCTGGAGCTCTAATAACAACAGGCTGTTGTCAGCCAATCAGAAGAGAGGAGGCTCAAAAGCTGTCTTCTGATCGGCTGGCTGTTTTCTTTGTGATTGACTAAAGATACAGCAAATTTCAGGTAAACCAGGTGAAACCAAATCCTGCAATGTTGGACGTGTGGGTCCAGGCAGGCAGGAGGAGTGACTGCTTTGTTGTGACATCGCAAAGTTACAGAAGTTCTGACAGCTCAATTTAAGATTCAGTTTGTGAATACAGGCTGTGTGCATGAGTTTCTCTGTGGACTGAGGCTTTGACGCCTTGTCAGTATTAATACAGAACCAGGACCTGATCTATAATCAAAGAGGACATGAGAATCTTACCTTCAACAATACGTGACCTTTAATCTCTGCTGGTGTAGCAGCCATGTCCAGACTGATTTTGACGCATGCCTGCTCAGGCTCTGATCAAACATGAGACAGATGATGAAGGTGAATCTTGTTGGAAAATGTAGGTGACATTCTCTTTGTGACACCTCTCACCACCTCTGTGTGCGGGGGAATTGGCCAATCAGTGTTAAAGAGAGCAGAGCAGAGAGGAAAAGATTAGGCACTTTCATCCCACCGGATCGCTGTGCCAGATTTAATCCTTGGTGTCGAAATTGAATTGTGCTTTTGCAGAAAGTGGCAATTAAATCATGAGGAGTGCTACCCAGGAACAAAGCACTTAAGCAAATTGAATGAATGTTTCCCAGTCAAATGTGCTCACGTTGTGTGTTCGCATTTCTGTTTCCAGAAGCTCAGAATCAGACAAAACGCATTTTTTTTCCCCTTGAGCTAGAAAACAGCCTGATAAAGAGGAATACTAAAAGCACTGGTTGAATAATTTGGCCCCTCTACCCCTTTGTTTTTTTTTGTTTTTTTGTTTTTTTTTGAGCTGCTGCGAAATAGGTTGTTAATATTTTTCCATATGTCTGTTGCCATAGGAACGGAGGTTGGACACCCTGGTCGTCATGGGGACAGTGCAGCACAACCTGTGGCACGGGCTTCGAGTTGCGGCAGCGTTCTTGCAACAACCCTTCGCCCCGGCACGGTGGCCGTGTGTGTGTGGGGCCAAGCAGAGACGAGAGGTGAGAGAGGACGGATGAAATTATAGAAGTGCATCTTTCCGACCAAACAATGACATCATTGTTATTATTATATCATCTCCTGCTGAGAGCACCTGTGGAAATAAAGCTGGCAAACAGGAGGGAAACTGATAAAAGCGACAGACATATTATGAGTTTCATGATATGATGCAGTGAAGATTAGATTCATCCTGTCTTTACTCAGCAGATACGAGAACTGTGTTGTGTTCATGTCTTTTTGTGGCATGTCACAGTGAGTCTCACATCCAGCAGGTTTAATATTAACAACAAAACGGAGCCAAAATAAGCCTTTTAAGTGTTTTCTCAGCTGTCGCCACCATCAGCAGGATATCAGGCGTCTTCCAGAACTGTTGCACAAATGATTCATAAGACTGATAAGGTTTTATTTAGCATTTCAGCAAGTCAGACTCTGTTCATCAGCTCCTTCTCTCCTACCTCTGCAACAGGTTCTGTAATGAGGGAGTGTCCTGTCCTCAGCCCATCTTCTGGTCGCCGTGGGGCTCCTGGACCAAGTGCAGCACCGAGTGTGGGGGCGGCGTCCACTCCAGGGTCCGCACATGTGAGAACGGCAACAGCTGCCCAGGATGCGCACTGGTAGGAAAATATACACATACACATACACATCGCGATCAAACACATTTGTTTCCTTTTCAAAAGTTGACATTTGTAAAAAGGGCAAATGAATTCTGCTATAGCCGCTGTTGTAGGAAAATATTAAATTCCTTGTGTTGGAGGCTGAACAATGGCACTTTAATGGAGTGAAGCCAAAATCATTGTAGAGGTGAGTGGGTGATGATGACAGAGATAAATACTGACACATTTTCAATTTTCTCCCACTGACCTTGAATGGCTCAGCCGGAGTAAGTACAGTGACAGTACGTCCACATTTAGGCTGTTGTTGTTTACAGAAAATCTCCGTTAAATGTCAATGAAATCCTTAATGTCAAAACAAAATGTCACATTTACGTTTTTAATGTGGAGAATGCAAAATGTGCCATGATTGACAGTCTCTGAGGACCACCTGCAACTGAGTTTTCATTTTAATTTCATTGTCAATATTTCAGTATCACCGCGCAGACAGCGCAAACAGACACTGCCACATTAGCAAGAGTCAGAGAGCTGGGGATAAAACTGATAAGACCGAACATGTGGCAGACAGATTGGCAGAGAATGAACCCTGTGGATGTTAATAACCCCCTCACTCACTGCATCCTTTCTTTCTTACAGGAATACAAAGCCTGTAACCTGGGGGCGTGTCCGGAGGTGAAGAGGAACACGCCGTGGACGCCCTGGATGCCCGTCAACGTAACTCAGGGGGGAGCTCGTCAGGAGCAGAGGATGCGCTACATGTGCCGAGCGCATCTGTCCGATCCCCACGAGCTGCAGATCGGACGCAGGAAGGTGGAGACGCGCTTCTGTCCCAACGATGGCACGGCAGCCTGCGAGACAGACAGTGAGTTCACCAGCGATGATGCAGCTCTCCACCTGTGACGCACACGTCTGTCACTATAGTTGTGTATGTCTGAGGATGACAGACATGACAAAGTACAAGCTGCATGCAGAGAGAGTGACATTTTCTGTCAAAAATATATCAGAAATTAATTTAAAATAAAAAGAAACCCAACATCAGAATGACCTGTGAACTCTGTAGATGAAGCAGAATCAACGTCTTCTACAGGAGGATGTGGTCCCTGGCCTTATCAAATGTAGATCCTCTTTAACTATATTTAAATTGACTATTATCACCATCCGTTTGCTTTATATTCTTTGAATTATGTGTGTGTGTGTGTGGCTGTGGTGTGACTCTGATGTTTTCATTCATGCTGTAATCTGTCCACTCCTCAGGGTGATGCTGCGCTATAAATAAACCAAACTTTAAACTAGAGGAGTCACTTGATGACACAGTCAGTTCGACTTAAATGCTCCAGTATCCACCTTAGGGACACAGCTGCTTGACTTGATTTTGTACAGGAATGAGTGATGATAATATGAATTCTCTGTAGGTTTTTCCCTTTAACTATAATTAACACAGTTGTAAGTGGGAGTCGATACAAAAGAAAATGTGCAGAGACAGGAAAGGGAATGTGTTTTTTTGTTTTTTTTTGAGGGCATGTGTGGGGAATTTCCAATATTTGTTGTCACTCAGAGACACACACAGAAATGCACAGTCACTACACACACACACACACAAATGGCCAGTCCTGTTTGAAGAGAGTGAGGAGGCAGCAGCTCCCAGTTGGAGCGTGACACACTGAAGGGACCCTCCTGTAGCCCTGTTAGCCTCCCTTAACGCTGTCAGTGAAGGGGTCACAGTCCAGCACACACACACACACACATTAACACCAAGACAGCTACACAGGGTCTCTTGAATTGATTACCTGCCCCCACCCCCCGTCGTCGTACTGCGGGGGACGAGGAGGGGCTGCACCAACTCTGACAAACTGATGAAACACCAACATGAGAGACAGAGTTTGAGACGAGGACACACAGACATAAATTTGCCTGCTGGCAAAGTCACATTCTTGGACTCAAAGAATCTGCATTCTTCATATTTCTCTTTAAATTCTTTTCTCTCGGTCGACCGGCGCCTGCAGACAGTGAATATATACATTTTTCTTTTTTTCCTGCTTTCTTCTCTCTGCAGCTCTTGTGGAGGAGCTGCTGAAGACGCCGGTGGTGAGAGTGGCGGGGGCCGGCTGGTCGACATGGGAGAGCTGGTCGAGCTGCTCTCAGAGCTGCTCCAAAGGCTACCGCACCCGACGGCGAAGCTGCTCTGGACCGGAGGGGAAGAGCGCTCCTGTTGCATGTCGGGGTTCACCTGTGGAGTACCAGGACTGTAATGTGCAGGCGTGTCCTGGTGAGTGAAGACCACCACCACACCGGCGTCCACATGAGTTACTGCATTCACTCAGAGGGAAAGAAGAAGAAACTGTTGTTCTTTATTCAGATTTTCTTTTAAAAAACAGGTAAAAGGAGCCATTAGGGCTTTAACACACCCAACATTAGACATCATAGTTCACAAACTCATTTATTTTTCGTTACTTTAATGGACTTGTACTTGTACTGTCAAAAAGCTGTATATTTGTCTTTTCACCATTCGTCTCTTTGTATGCTTTAGTGCAGCATGACCTGGTTTACTGCAGGCTCCAGTGAGCTGTTGTTTTCTGAACAGACCACCTCATTCCTCATTTTTAGAAATAGAGGCATAAAATCTCTACATTTAGTTTGTCTAATTCTGAAAAAAACAACTATTAAAGAAAACAAAACTTTCACAAATACAGTCATTAGGGATGATGATGATGATGATGATGGTGCCTTTTACCACCTGTTGATGATGGTGATTCATCTAGTCTTTGACATCAAACTGCGATTAGGAACTTTTAGTTGACTATAGACGATGATCTCTTTGATACAGAGCAGCACTAAATATGTCTGTTCAAGCGAAGCATACAATAAACACATAAATTGCCAAAAATTAAGATTTAAAAAAATATGGGATTTCAGATCTCGGGCTTTAACTCAGAGAGTACTTACCTAAAGAGTGTATCTGGCACCAAAGTCTGCACAAAGCCTGGTCACGCCCTCCTCACAGCTGACAGGCTCAAATTAATCTGAAAATGCAAACACAACATGTAGTTTTTTCAGTGCAGGGAGTCTGTTACTGGACGTCTGGAGTGTATTATGGGTTCATAAAGACAAGAGATGCATTCTGAGACAGAGATCGAGAGAGGGGAGGTCAGTGGTAAAATACTGCTGAGCGGATCATTAGCTTCATTAGCTAATGGTTACCAGCAGCAGCAGCAGTGCAGCAAGAGTCCTTGGACAAATGAAGTTATCCATTTCAACCTACTCATCAAACCATAATCAGCTGACCCGGAGCTCTGCTGACCACAGGCCGCTGCACCGACAGGCTGCACTTATTAAAGCAGACCCAGGACAGATGAGCACTCACACGAGAGCTGAACTCCTCTTAAGAGGTCGCCTGAAACAGTCGCGGTCGGTACCTTGTGAATTAATGATTCATAATTGGTTGGCACGAAGCTGATCAAATTCCTGTAGTAGTCTATTTAAATGTCAGTGGTTGTACATGAAATCTTTTCACTTGGCAACTGATATGTATAACTCACAACGACGTTCAGGCGAGGTGGCCAGTCAGCTGATCTCACAGTGTCTGTCTCAGGTGAACAAACAGGTGAGAAGGTCAAAGCCAGTGAAACAAAAAAATACGAGTATAGTGGTAATAGATGATGAGAATAGAGATGTTTGAGGCAATACAGACGACAAACTGTGTGTGTGTGTGGAGGACACAGATTTGTGAGTGAGTGTGTAAGGGAAAAAGGCAAATAGTCATTGAGTCGGTCGGTAAGTCACAAGTGGCCTGAATTCAATTATGAGTTTCATTACAAGAAAAAACAGCCCTCTAAGGTAAATCTGTGCAGGTCTGACTCCTCTGTTCCTGGCAGTGGCTCCAAATACCAGTCCCTGCAAGAAAAAAACAACAACTTGTAAATATTTAAAGTAACAATTTATTCAGTATTCAACATGGCATATATTTACATCACACGATAGAGCTGTCTGTGTGTACTGATTAACAATGAATCAGCTGCATGTGTTTAGGTCTGCCAATGTAAAAAGAACATCAGCTTAACAGAGAGTTGTTGATTTCTCTGGAAACTCAAGACAAGTCCAAGTCAGGTCAGGTTAGCTCAGTTCAGCTGAGGAAGTCCCAAAGTCGGTTTTCAGTTTTCAAGTCGAGGAACATCATATTTGATCCAAGTGATGACACAAGTCAAATATCAAGTCAGTAAAGACAAGTCCAGGTTAGTTTAACACCTGCACTGGTCAATTTAAGTTGATGCCTTGTTACTCCAGGTCAACTACAAGTCAAACACTGCGCTGGTCAAAGCCAAACTTTAGGCCTCAGTTCTCAGTTCAGTGGACGTCAAAGTCTGTTGTCAAGACCTGAAGGTGTTTGAGCGGCGAAGCAGCAGTGAAGCTACAAATCAAGCCACAGTTGTAGCTGTGATCCAGTGTGAGAACATTTTAACTCTACATAATTAGAAGAAAGAAAATAACAACGCAGCAACACTCAACTCAACTCAACTTTATTTCTAAATCACTTTAGAGCAGCCACAGCTGAACAAAGTGCTGTACATAAATAGAATAGAACATAAGAACAATATAAGAACAATAAAAGTATAGCAATGTTAAAACAGTAACAACAATAAAACAACAAAACACTAAAACAAGAGCAGAGTCTCATGCTGGGTTGAAAGCCAAGGAGTAAAAAATGGGTTTTTAATGTGCACAGAGAGATCATTCCATCATTTGGGACCGGCAACGGAAAACGCTCTATCCCCCTCTGAGCTTCCACTTAGACCTCGGCACCTCCAGGAGCAGCTGATCAGCTGATCAGCTGACCTGAGGCACCGGGCAGGAGCGTAGGGATGGAGCAGCTCAGAGAGGTAAGGTGGGGCGAGACCATTTAAGGATTTAAAAACAAATAGAAGAATCTTAAAATGAACTCTAAAGTGCACTGGCAGCCAGTGGAGGGAGGCCAGAATAGGAGTAATGTGCTCCCTCGTACATGCTCCAGTTAAAAGGCGAGCAGCGGCGTTCTGGACTAACTGAAGACATGTAAGGGAGGACTGGCCGACTCCAGAGTAAAGTGCATTGCAGTAATCCAGCCGAGACGTGATGAAGGCATGGATTACTGTTTCAAAGTGCCTTTGTGCGAGAAAGGGCTTCACCTTCACCAGCTGCCCTGAGGTGAAAAAAGCTGGATTTAACTATTGCACCAATTTGCAGATCACATTTAAGATCACTGTCCATCTTAAAACCCAAGTTTGAGACCGTTGGCTTCAACACACACAGCAGATTCATATTTCTGTGTCCTGTCCAGTTTCACCTCTCACCCTCTAACACTCCCACTACAATGACTAAGATCTCTGCTATGACAAGTCTGGTGTCTGGTTAGGAGACGGTGCAAACACAGCTCCATGTTCTCAGGTACCGACACATGATGTCTGGAAATGGCCTGCTACTCTGACTTCATGTTCCTGAACATAATGGCCACAGGAAGGCAGCCACACAGGAGGACGGGCAGATAGTAAGAGAGCTATAAAAACAGTACGTCAGTCAGGGAAGCGGTGAGCCGCGCACTAATTCAGTGAGTCAGACACTCAGCCAGTCAGCCAGGTAAACAGCCAGTTAGTCAGAGAGTCAGTCGGGCAGAGCGGTGGCTGGCTGTGAGAGCTAGTCAGAGTTAAGTGGTCGCAGCCTGCTTCCTGCCTCTGTGTCACACTAATCCACTCAGCTAATGGAGTTTTCTGCAGCGCTGTGACGTTACCAGGCAACGCCAGCCTCTCCCTCTCTCTGTCAGTCAGACGGACATCAGCCAGTCACCCAGCCAGTCAATTAGTCAGTCATGCTCCTCTGATTAGATCAGATTAAACATTAACGCTCCCCATGAGAGAGAGTTGACTTCGGAGTAGATATTTCACCACAGAAAGCAGAGAGTCCATAACATGAAATATAATGTGTGGTTCTGCAGCAACAAGACAGAATTATATGAAATATACAGTAATGTGAAATAAAATCTCAGGCAAACCTGCATGAGAAGATAAAAAAATTAGTGAATGAACAGACAGAATGTTTCTTTTGGATCTGATGAAAGTTTGAACAAAGTCAAAATATTAATTAAAAAAAAAATAAATCATAGAGCCCAGGTGGTGAAATAGATATATATTCTGCCTTCGGGGTAAAAACACATTTTACTGGCAGCCTTGGGGCACGTTCAGCTGGTGCAACCACCGGCCCCCAGAGTCCAGCAATAACACCAAAGAAGAAGAAGAAGAAGCTAGCAGAGGAAGAACAGGTCTCACAGAGGACGCTCACAAGTTTTAATTGACAAAGTTACAAGCTGTGATGCAAGTCTGTTCATTAACTACATGTTTTTACACGGCTGAGACCGAGTCCTTTGAATTGGATATTGGATATTTAGAGATCAATGAACTCCTGATCTTTATTGTTCTGGGATTAAAAGTTGAGACTTGAATGTTTTTTTGTCACGTTATGAAACTTTAATGGGCGTGTATATGTGTATGTGTGTGTTGCAGTGAAAGGTGCGTGGTCGTGCTGGTCGTCCTGGTCTCAGTGTTCAGTGGGCTGCGGCGGCGGTCACTACCAACGCACGCGCTCCTGCAACAGCCCGGCCCCCGCCAGCGGAGGGGACATCTGCATAGGCCTACACACCGAGGAGGCCCTGTGCAACACACACACCTGCGACGGTAAGCTTGCTCGCACCCTCAATTCAGAAGCTGGTCCTGTCTTGCCCCCCCACCCCTCCTCCTCCGCTGCTGCTTTAGGGGTGAGGAGGGGGGGGCTTTCATCTCGCCTCCATACAGGCAGCCATCTCCCACACCGTGTCATTTCTGTGTTGTCCCATTTGCTAAATTGCTTCCTCCATCTCTTGCCAGTGAATAAACCAGGTCATAGATATATGAAAAGATAAACAGAGTCACATTGGGAGAACAACTCATCCTCCCACTGTGGGTTTTTTTTGTTTTTTTTTTCCTACTGTGCTGCTGCAGCTCTGAGCGCCATGGCAACCTCCTCTCTGGAAAGGTTTCAAAAGACATGCAGTCGTCTGATATGAACCATATGGAAATCTCACACGATGGATCTGAAGTATTTAAGGCCAACAAATAACTGACTGAACTTTCTAGGTCAAGTCACGTCACAAAAATGGATTTATTAATAGAACGATTGTAAAAAAAAAAAAAGGATGATATTAAAACTCATATTTACTCTCTAAAGTTCTTCAAACAAAAAAACTCCTCTTTGACAGTGAACTTTAAACTTTTAATTCCTGTTGAATCTCTTGAGTTCACCTGCTCCAGGTGATGCACAGATCACCGTCGACACCTGTGTCCTGAGTAAACTTTAACAGGAGGTTTTTGTGGAGCATCCAGTGCGAGAGCAAAACATTTTTCAGCTGTTGAATTTTCTTAAATGGGATTTCTCAAAGCCGTGAGCTGCACAAATGTAATTTTCTTTTACCTCCATTCTGATGGAGACCAAAATATCAGAGGCAGATATCCTAATGCCTGGAAAATTAAAAACAAATCTATCAAGACGCCAACAGAGGTAACCGAGAAAATGTGTTTTTCTTAGTCATGATCCTTTAATAGCATGACTCACATATCATTAAAAAGTTAAACAGCAGGAGTTTACAACAAAACAAGACACAGCACAAGTTTCTTAAGAAGCAGTTGGGTTGAAATGAATTAAACATTTTAATGGTGTTGATTTGTTCCTTGGATTTGGAAGAAGTCCAAAGTCTTACATCATGTGATGATGGGATGTGAGATGTATAACAACAGCAGCCTCCATGTTTTCTCCCTACTCCCACTTTATTTACACAAGGACAATTCAGGAGCTCTGCCTGCTAATCGAGGACGAGGCAAAAGAGAAAAAAGAAAAAAAGTCCAGTATCAGAGCTCATGATAAAGGTTCAGCCTCAGCCCCGAGTTTAATGTAAAACAGCCTTGAACGCTCCGTCACCACAGTGTGATTTTAATCTGTTTCTTTATTCATTTTACCGAAAAATAAAAATCGGACCCAGCTAAACATCCGTTGTCCGGACGTGTTCACCTACTACGTCCTTCAAAGTGTGTGTGTGTGTGTGTGTGTGTGTATCTACAGCGATGTCGTGTGGTGCCGATGATTTCTGCCTGAATTAAATGGTGTTTTCCCTCCTGAAGTGCCATTTTCCTCAGCTGCTCTTCATTTTGAATCAGCTCGGCTGTCAATCAAGGGCAGAGTAACGCTTACAGTCAGCCGTCCTGGTAATTACAAAGAAAGGTAAATGGCTCTCTGTCTCTTTTCTCCTCCTTTTGTTCCAGATGCTAATCAGTTCTCCTTTATCAGGTTAATGTTTTCCTTTTTGACGTGGACCAACACGTCCCTTTGGGCCCCGCGCTTATCGACTGTCGGCTAACAACCTCTCCAGCCCCCAATCTGTCTCCTTGTCTGTTGGTTATTGACAGGCACGGCATCAGTCATCTATCGGGGGTCCTCCCGCTGCTGCTGCATGTGTAATTAGAGGCAAGCTGGCTGTCAGTCACAGGGATATTTGATGCCCCTGTTGCAGGTCATTTGATTAAAGTGTCCGGCGGTAATGGAGGACAGCAGGAGGAACTGTCTGGACTGAATACTAACGAGGAGCCTCGGGGCTCGACGCCGCTCCTCCTGCCTCCACAGTGCAAATATACAGGTCGCCCGGGTGACAAAAATAAATGGGAATAAATGAAACAATTAAGGTGGGATGTAGTTGATGCACGGTTTGAGGCTGGACTGTGTGCTCTGTGTGTCTAGATGGTTGTGCTGCGAGGAGGGAGCAGGTGGTGGAGACCGGGCAGCCTGTCGCTGAGCACCAGACTGATAGGGAAGGTAAAGGAGGCCCCCATCCTGTCCTGTGGCTCCACTCGGGCCCTCTCTGCCAAAACTGCACACTTGAGAGCACCCTGAATAACAAACCAGCTTTTTCATCAGCCTTTCACTGCAGTAGCCTGTGCTCCCTCCACTCCGGTGCTTTTAAACACAGGGTGAAAGAATGCAGCGAGTACGTGGTTCAAAGCGAGGAGCTGAGACTTGGGAGTTTTCTCTTTCCTCTTGGGTAGGAGCCTTTGTTTACTGCTCGGTTGCCTGCTGCGGGGAAACGGCGCTAAAGCTTGGCTCAGGAGACAAACATCTCCGCTATGCACTAAACAAACTCTCCACGGGTTCACTCTTCCAATCCTGTTTACATCACAAACACTTTTTTTTTTTCTGGTGTGTTTGGGGCTGTTTGGCCGGCCGGCACAAGGTTAGCGGCCGCGGGTGGCTGCAGCTTGGGTGGGCGCGCTGGCTTCCAGGCCGTCTGAGTGTGAGGCGGCCTTGTGGTTGTCTGGGTTTGTATTGATTGTTCTTTTCTCTGTGTCTAGGTGGCTGGATGGCCTGGTCGCTGTGGTCGGCCTGTGATGATTCAGGCTTGCAGATGAGGAGTCGGGTGTGTGGCGCTCAAGGCAACACCCCCTGTGTGGGGAACAGCACTCAGCGCAGAGACTGCAATGAAATACCTGGTGAGTGAGTCAGGTCTCGGATACACATGTGCATCTGCATGTGCAGCCTCCTTACTGAGAGGTGCCGGCTGGATTCCTCTAGTGCGATGTTCTTTTGGTAAAATCTGCAGCGGCGACCTGTGTGAGACCTTCATGGAGCTGGATCTCCTAAAATACACAGCATGAATGCTTTTCTTGCGTTTCATCCTGCTCTTAGTTTGGCCCTTTTTTTATTTTTTACTCTGGGTGGTTTTGCTGAGAGGCAGCCTCTTTCACAGGAACATCTGATCACATTCTCACAGTTAAACACATTCACACCTGAAAGATGAGCAGCTCCACTGGAGCAGATGAGCTCAAGGGCAAAACAACGATGTTTATGTGGGAGGGCAGGCATGGCCTCTCCTCTTTACTGATGCAGGGGTCTTCTGGTCACGCGCTTCCTTCTCCGATCTTCGTGCCACAGCAGCCTTTAGTTCAGACATATGTACAGTTCATTATGTAGTTCTGCTTAAAATAATGTCCTATTGGAGACAAAAAAAACAAAGAGCTGACCAAACAAAGTGAAACCTGCTCAGACATCTTGAAAGACTTCGCCAACTGGAAAAAGGTTTTATTTAGCAGCTGTTCAGACAATTAAGTTTCCAGAGGCCAAAATGAAGAGCAAAGGTTTAGTCTGGACAAGAATCTAAAAACATTCACTTCACAGTCATGAAACACCAAATGTATACACAAGACCAAACCCTTTATATCAGTCACAGAAATATTCACACAGGATGAGACCAAACTAATTCCTCCAAGTCAAATACAAAACAAATCAAAGTGAAATACAAATGAAATAGAAAAACCTTTTTTATATACAGTAAAGAATATGCATCTTCAGAGTGAGTGAAGAAGATAAAACAGGGAACTGACTTGGAGTCTGATCCTCCTGACCTGATGACAAAGGGCCCTGTGTCATTTTTAATCCAGACCTTGAAGTGGCAGCAGTGAACTCTGAGGACCGCAGACTGCGTCTTTTCTCATAGGAGGATAAAAGCTCAGAAGTATAAGGAGGAACCAGCCCGTGTCTGACTGTAAAAGCACAGGTTTATAACCCAGCTCTGTGACCAACGAGTCATTTTATCGACAAATAGTTTCAGCTCGGGTTTCTACTTTCACTAAACTACATTAGGTTATCATCAAACCTCTTTTACTGCTTTGTCGTCCATCTGTGAGGTCTGACCATCTGGTTTAGGGTGGAACTTCAGGCTCCGCCCACGATCCTCAGAGGCAGCAGTGTGTGATGATCCGTCATTAACGCACACAGCATCATCACAGTCATTCAGTGTCTCCGTCAATCATCCTCATCCAGTCCGGTCCACGCACACCATCATTCCTCACTTGTGTGGACGTGGTCTCTCTGTGCACTAAACTCATCTGCTTCTTTTAATTAACCATAATTAAGTCCA
>OMNW01025206.1:0-15495 GCA_900303245.1 Selene dorsalis
GTTTACGGGCAGCAGCAGCAGTGGTAGCGGATCTACTGAGCAGCAGATGATGTGTGATGTGTGACCGGGCTGATGCAGCCCAGTCAGTCCCGGCGCCAGGCTGAGAGCTGCCGGCACCATGACACTAACACCTGCTGCTTCAGCCGCCTTACTGATGGGGTTTCTCTGGAATAAACATCTGAAGGCCTAGACTTATAATGGAACAAGTGTTGATCAGAAAAGACAGTGCAGTGTGGTGCAGTGTGGTGACACATGCGTGTAGTTTTGCGCAGCAGAGTGCAGAACCCATCCGTCCCGCTCCGCTGCGTATTGGGTCTATTTTGCTGAGTTTATGACAAAGCGTCACAGTCATCTAGCACGTGCTCCACTTTTTGACACAACAACCCCAACATATGTCCTGGGTCCTCGATCCGAGTCTGGACCATGTTACTTCCACATCTGGGCGGATTCCGGCTGTTATCTGTAGGTATTGGCTGATGAGAGCCGGAAGCTTTTCTGACTGTGCGCCAGAATTGGGCCACATGTAGAAGCAGAGTCATGCAGCAGTCATGCTCTATGTGGGCCAGTTCTGGGCGAGAAGAAAACAGCATGTGGCCCAAGAAGGGGCTGGATTGCAGGCCTGTCTTGAGTCCTGTAACAACCTCAGTGAAGGTTTTAGTGTGGAGTTTTTGTTGGAAGCTGTTTTGCAGTCACCACTGCTCTGATACAATCTGTACGTTGCTGACTAAACAAGGGACTCCTCCTCTTTAAATGTCAGCAGCTTTCCTGAATGTTTCCATATCATTGACAAACAATCTTACTCTAATGGTCAGATCATTAAGTTAAAAACTCACTAACCCTGCGAGAGGGCGCTGCTCATCCCACTGGCTGGGAGTAAGAGTAAGTGGGACCAGTCAAGAATCAGTTTATTGACTAATATGGTCTGGAGCCTACACTTCTGTTGACTGCTAACACAGTTCAAAGTGGATAGGAACAAAATATTTTACCCTCATGTCTGAGTGTGTTCTTCTTCTTCTTCTTCAGATAGACACATTTGCAGATAATTTCTACTTGTGTCATCATGACTTTTATTGAAATGAGCTTGATGTACAGATCTGCAGTGTGCTAACTGGTTAATCTGGAGGAATATGATGTGCACATGAGTCTGTTCAAGACGCATTGATCAGTTTTTTGGTCGGAAGGAGGCACAGTTACAAAAGAACCCTCAAACACACCAGTCCTGACATGTTTCGTGCTTCATCATTTTGCTACGGCCTCTGCCAACCATTTTCTTGAGTACACATCCAGAAGAAACACACTGTAAATGAAAAAATTAGGATGTGACATTTCTTCCCATTTCACGAGTTTGAGTCCAATATTCAGTTTTCTTTTAGCTACGTTTTGGACTTAACCAACATCTGAGAAATAGTATCCGGCTCGTCTTCATTTTCTTCACTTGCGGCCAACGGGTGCTCAGCAGGTAGTGTTTTTTGTTTTTTTTTAAGATGGAAACATTGTTGATTAGAGCACAAACTAAATGTTTTGCAACAACAGACAACAACAACTAAAAAAACCCCAACATATCTATTATATATGCAGCTGTTTGTCTCTTTGGTTGAGGGCAGTGCTATTTTTCCATACTTTCATATTCAGTGTTTACATTCACTGAATTCTTGATAAAGTAATGATTAATCTATCTTTATGATTCATTCAGGTTGTGCTTATAATGAACTAATTGCAGCTAGGCCTGTCACAATTATTACATGATTGCCTCTTTGCAATTATTTGAGCCGACCACAATTATTTTGCATAATTGTTAAAATCATTTCCATTCATCTGTATAAAAAACAGCTGGATGAAACTAACAGAAATGTCATGTTTCCATCGCTATTTCCTCGTCATTTTCCGTTTGAACTTTGACTGGTCCTCTTTTTAATGACATTATCACGTTGCACCCCCTTGTTCTGCTCTGGTTTAATGTCATATGAGTGGAGCGCCACAATTTTTATTTCTAATATACTGCATTTTGATGAGCATCTTTCATGGATTTAGTTGCAAAGCCTAAATGCAAACAGAAAGTGTTTATTTATATGTTCTAGTGTTTAATGCCAATAAATGGCTCGTCTTCTTCTTCATAAGGTGTATGTGTGTTATTAAACTATGTAAAGGCTTATACTATTTAGTGGCATAAAACAATAAGAAAAAGACCATTAAATGGTTAATCACAATTATTTATATGGCAATTATCGTCAACTAAAATTTCTTAATTGTGAAAGCCCTAGTTACACCTGTTTTGATTTGTGAATATTGGTAACACACATGGATATCTGAAACGTGTTAGATACAAAACTTACTGTCATCTTTAATCATAAACCTCAAAACTCACTGTCTATAACCTTCTGGCCTTTTCACTTGACCCGTTGCGATTGTCCAGCCTCTGTCACACAGCGTTATTTTTTCTAATGTTAATTAGTGCAGTTTGACCTGGTGCCATTTATCACTAATAACAAACAAACAAACAAAATAAACATCCATGAAACCTGATCTCATTTAGTCGAACCAGAGATTTTGTAGGTGTGTGTATTTGTGTGTAGACAAATGCTTGTTGTATTTGGGTCAATATCACAGGGTGTAACCAAGGACTGTCACAAACAGGGCAAACACTGTCATTCTACATGGCAAATTATCACATCTTGGTTTCACCAACAGAAAACACACATTTTCCTAAAGATGGGTTGTTTCTGCGCCCATGGCATGAACATACATGGGTGTATTGACACAGCATATGTGTTACGATACGATACGAATTACTTTATTAATTTGTGTCGTATCGTATCGTAACACACATATTGTGTCACTGTCACAGTTAGATCACTGTGTTATGTATTGGTGCTGCAGCAGTATGAGGAAATTTGTGTCTAAATAAAGCTGCAGTAACAGGGACATTCCCCTCACAGGGTTAAAGGTTGCAGCAGGGAAAGCAGGGGAATAGTTATGTAAGGCTTCTTTTAATCATCAACTTCAGTTCAGAGCACTGAACAACATTTTATTGCTTTTATACGTCAGGCTTCTCAATATATACACATTAGAGTCTATGAAAATGGACAATGGATATTTACTTAAGAAAAATATGTTTATATTCCTGATTTACAGCCATAACATTAAAAGAGCTGTCTGGTTTTATTGCTGTGGTAGACGGGTGTACAGTATATCTGTGGCCTGTTTTCAGAGTTCATTCTGAATCATCAGTAACATAATGTTGTCAGCTGTGTGTCATTATGGGACACAGAAAAAGTTAATGGGCCGGAAGACTTTCTCAATCCACTGTAGATATAGAACAAGACTGATCAATATTGATGCAGCGTGTGTGGAGATATCCACACTTTCACTTTCTAGAATGAGTCAATCTCATCATGGGAAAATAAATTTCCCATTATACAACCATTAAGAGCTTCCCGTGTGATAAGCAGCCATAGTTACATCATCAGGGTCATTTTCTCAGGGTCCTCCAGGACCACAGAAGACATCCAACAGCTGTTTCCTGAGAATGAGGAGGATTTAACTAATATTCATGTCTAAAATCAGTGTGTTGTTGTGTAGCACTCTTTTTTGAAAGTAAATCAAAACCTCTGACATCTCAAATCTTTGGAAAGATGTGAGGAATAAAATCCCCAAAACACAATAAGTGACATGGAATTGAGTTGGCTCCATGAAAGTTTGTAGTTAGTCATCATCAGTGCTGGTTAAGTGTGGGCATTTTTTTTACACTGGCAGCAGCTGTGAGTTAGCAGTGGATGAATGTTTCTGTCTCTCTCTCCCATCCTGTCTCGGCTGTAGAGATGGCTCGTTCGGGGCAGCAAGGCGAGATGACGGAGTACAGGAAGATCCTGATCAAACGGGACCTGGAGATGGGTGTGGTCATGACGGTGTTTCGACAGAAGTTGGAGCGGCTCACCGTACAAGTCATCATGGAGACCCGCCAAGTGGCATGGACACGCACTGCGGACAAGACTGATGGTGTCTGTAAGTATAGTGATGATGGAAACTCTATGTAGGGTTTTCAAAACAGTGAGAATATCGAGTGTTGCTGACTGACTGAGTAATCATGACTTTACCTCCAGTTTTTTGCCGCCTCACCCGATATCCATTTTTGGCAGCTACTGTGTTGTTAAATGTATGAAGATGCCTTTCAAAACTTTACCTCAGGTTAGCTGAATGCCTCCAACTCTGTTACAGTCTCTGAGAGGTTTGCTTCAAGTTTGTTTGGTTCATTTCACCTGTGCACTGTAAACACATAGCTGTCCAGGTTCACTGTGCTTTTTCACATTGCATTTTACCCATGCTGTAGACAGATCCCGTGATGTTGTTGTTCAGGAAATCTCACAGATTAAACCATGGCTGCTCGTCATGACACCAAATTTGGTGGACGAGGAGTAGTTCAGTGAACATACAGCAAGCGCAAAGAGTCATAGATGTAAACAATAGAGGATTTATAATAGACATGATGTAATAGAAAATCGTAAAAATGTTACTTGTACTTGTAGAAAAGGCTCTGCAGAGGTTTCTTATGGTTCACAAGATGTTTTGGTGAGGCACAGTGGAAGCAGACAGTCATGTGTATGTTTGCAAGAAACAAAACTTGTAAATGCAACTTGAGTTCAAGTCACAAAAACGACTCTCCATTTCTGACACAGTATTGATAGCAAAACTGTATTATACACTCAGTATGTAAACACTGTCTCTGTCATCTGCCATAATACGCAAGTCATGAAAGTGACTGTTGAACCATAAAAGAATGAGATTTCCACTGGCCGCAAGATAATTGATGGATTTAATAGCTACAGTGTTCCTAAGTGGTACTTTAAAACTACTGAGGCTCAGAGAGAGCTATGTTGGAGTTCTCTACAGCTCCACACAAGCTCTGCACTGTATGTTCATCCATGCTGTATTCCAAACTGCTATCAGTCTTCTTCATCTTATCATAATGCTGCTGGCCGCTGCCCAGCTTCTGTGACAGTGAGGAGAGAAAGCTGCTCTTGTCATTTCCTTCCCCACATACAAACCTGATTCTTAACTCAACTTTTCTTGTCTTCGGGTTCGTCCCGTCCTCGTCAACAAGATATCTTAGCAAGGCCTTGAGGGGACTCCTTCAAATTTAGATATTGCACACGTAATTCCAGTTTCAATAAGTCAATTTCATTGCATTGTTTAGCTCTAGTCCAGTCCAGTATTTTGACAGTTACACATTTCTTTTTCTCTTTAGCACATCCATGGCCGCTGAAGCTGTGTGTCCTTTAAACCTAGTTCATAGACAAAATAACTCACAAGTTGATTCAGAATTGAAAGTAGCCATTAGATTTAGACATAGTTGTGTCTCAACATGGTGCCATAGAGGGGCCCATGCAAGTGATGATGGAGAGATATCAAAGGAGGGTGGTTGGCAAAAACATGGTAAACAACTGATAAAAATGCAGAAAGTGGCAGAGGCCTGGAGCCTGAACTCAACCTCTATAAAAAATAATGCAGAGGAAAGCGTTGATTTTTGCAAAGTGGGTTAAAGTGGCTGTATCTCACATGTTTCTGATGTGCCGTGTCTTCCACACAGCTGTTTCTATTAGTCCATATTTATATATTTGTATGTTGAAATATCTTGACTTGCTATCTGTGACTTACTGCAAAGGATCAGAGAGCAGAAGAGCTGTTGTGTGATCGAAAGAGAACATGTTACATCTAGCATCACTTATGTTTTTTGATTCCGATCACAGATGATGTGTCAGTTTTGAAACTAATAACCACAATGAGTCTGTGTTGTGTGTTTTAGTGGACCTGTTCGAGATCAGAGAGATTCGTCCCGGAAGGAACTCTAAGGATTTTGAGCGCTTTAAAGATGGCAAAGACAAACACGATGAGAACACCTGCTTCACCATCTTCTACGGCTCACAGTTTGTCCTCAACACCCTCAGTCTGGGAGGTGAGTGCTTTGCTGAAATTTTATTTTATAGTCCTTTATGTGTTCGTAGGTCATTTGACATGGTTGATGTTGTGAAGACTAATAACAGTCCAGGTAGGCTTATTTTCAGTGTTTGTCAGTTAAACAGTTTTTATTCATTTATTCACACACTTGTCATCATAAATTTTACAAATTAATTCTACAACACAATCAAGTGTTGTAGAATTAATTTGTAAAATTTGTGATTGAAAATGGAAATGTATACACATTTAAACTAGTACATTAAATTAAGTTTTAAATTATTGATGTTTTAAAGTAAACTCTTAAAACAGCTCACATATTTCAGCAAACTGGCCCAACAAAAATCACCTGCTTTAATGTTGATTGTTGTATGTCCCACCAAAAGCCAAACCATGGAGTTGACTGAACTCTCTGTGGTAAACGGTGGTGAGAAATGAATCAGGACAAGGAAGCAAAACTGTATCTAAAGCTATGAGCCTTCCTAGGAGTTAGTGTTGGCTGTGAAGCTCAACTGAGCAACACTGAGTAGAAAGAGGGGCCTCGGTCCCCGAGGTGACTGAGAGCCCAGTGACAGTTTGCGTGGAGTTTGCCTCTGTCTGTGTGAACTGCAGCGCTGGAGTCTGTACAAGGTTAAAGCTAGGAAAAATACTTCTTGGTTCCATTAAGTGTTTCAAAATACACCCACCACCTGCTCAGAGCCACTTTGAAGCTGACACACCTTACCTTGTTTATTTAATGTATCTTTTACTGTTCTGTGTTGCCATGTACAAGCGGTGAGAACAGGCTCTGGTGGTACCAGATCTGGCAACCTCACTGTGGTGACGTGACTCCTCCAGACTGTACACTGAATGTACCTCCACTGGTTGTTAACATTACTTCCTACTACTACAGTGACTTATTGTGGTTTTTAAATTCATGTTTGGTTACATGTTTAACAAACAAAATGCATTTTGTTGGGCTGTAGAGATGTTGATTTGCATATTTTTACACTATGGGCAGATCAGGCTGGCTGAGCTCCTTGTCCCTATGCTAAGCTAGGCTAACCTACATATAAGATATACAGTAGATTATTAGATATATTAGATTTGGCTCACACAAGAGACAGAACAAATGTGGACTTTATTATAGTTTTAGCTCAGGTTTACATTTTTTGATTAACTCACCTTTTGCACAGGTTATTATCCCACAGTGGTAAAAGTCTATTTAATATTATAAATCTTTCTGTTATTTTCCAGCTGATTCTATGGAGGAGGCTCAGAAGTGGCTGATAGGACTGGAACTGCTGAGGCAAGAGACAGTGATAGCTCCAACTCCGGTTCTTATAGAGAGGTATACACACACACACATACACACACACACACACACACACACACACACACACACAGGTATCAGGGATTAAGACTCATTGTTGTTGTTCTCCCCACAGCTGGCTGAGGAAGCAGATGTATTCTGTCAATCAGACCAAAACAAACAGGTATCGTAGATTAAAATGATCTGTGCATTAAAAACGTCACACTTGAGTATGTGAGAAGTGTTTTATTTCTGCATGTTTTAATGCTTAAAGGTCATGTTTATGACAACCAACGATAACAGAACTCCAGTCCGGCAGTACATGGAGATGTGATGCGTAATCTTTCTCTGTGTCCTCCGCAGCATCTCCATGAAGGAGCTGAAGGCTTTGCTTCCTTTGCTCAACTACAAAGCTCCTAGCTCTCGTGTTCTCAAAGACAAATTCCAGGTTCTCTTCTTCTCTTTGTGCCATGTTCTCCTCATTGTTGATTATGAATGAAATGCTTTAGAAACAGGACTTACTTAGACGTAGACAACCAGTGACCAACTATTAATCTATATACAATACAAACTATCTATCCATCATATCAGAAAATGAACTAATTTGACAAAATCATTTTTGGATAATAAATAATTTGTAGTCTCATTCACTGTCCCTCTGCTTTTATTTACTTATTTTTAACAGGAAGTTGGAGGGAAGAAAGATCGTTTGGACTTTGAGCAGTTTCATAAATTGTACAACCTCATAATGTTTGAACAGAATGAGGTGAGTCTAAAACAGATCACTGCAAATATAAACCATATAAATTACTGTGCATATGTTCTTCTAGCATTTTTATTCATTTTATTTTTTAAACTCAGATCCTTGATGAATTCAAAAAGGAATCATGTGCTTTTATTCTGGGGTGAGAGCTTGTTTTTCTCAACCTAATTAAACACTTGAATGAGATGATGTGAATGAGAGGCAGACTGTAAGATAGTGCGTTTGACTGTGTGCTTGCTCCTGTCCATTATACAGTAACACAGATAAACCAGACGCCTCAGCAGTTCTTCTCCATGACTTCCAGCGATTCCTCATCTACCAGCAAAAGGTGAAATGAGCTTCTGTGAATGATTAGTCGACCTGACACCGGAGCTGTTGTTTAACTTTGCATGTCCGACTTTTTGCATATCTGATTCATTTTATATTTGTGCCTGTCAGATAACTAGTTTCCCAGCCCCTTTCCCAGTAGTTTGTTTGGTAACAAGTAACAGCTGCAATTAGTTATTCTTTTATGTATTAATAATTATTACATCTGTCATGGAGAATTTTGGTTTATCCACAAATCATCGAAAATTAAAAAACAAACAAACTTTGGCTTCATTTTGGGTCCCAGGTTTCTTAGTACGGAGTTCACCATGTTCAAACAGTTTTGTCCCTCAAACTCAATCACCACCAAACCTCTGTATTTACAGTCAGTTTTGCACATGATGAAGTGTTTTGCCACACTCAGGACCAGGACACGCCCAGGGATGTCGCAGGAAAAGCAATGAACTATTTCCTTAATTTCATATTATAATGGACATTAAAAACAGAAAATGTAAAAAGCATTTATGAATGAATGTTTAATCCATCAATACATACTTGAGACACCTTGGTGGCTCACCTGGTAGAGTGTGTACCATTAAGGTTAAGTCCTAACCACGGTGGCTCTCTCGCATTTGTACTGCTTTTTGTATGAAGTTAATGTCATTTCATCATTCACAGTGAAGAACACTGGTCTATTGGGATTTCAGAAGGCAGAAATAATTTCATTTATTGCTTAAATCTCTCCTTGCCAGGTTGAATGATTTGTTGTTGTTTTTTTTAAGATCAACAGCAATATTTCAGAGAAAAATCAATTCTATCTTATTCAATTACTTCCTGTCATTGTTTATTTAATAGCACCACAGATTGTTCATTTCATCTAATTCATTCAGAGTTACTGTAATAATCTTAATCTCTCTTCATCCCTCAGGAACCCTGGGCCAGTGATCTGAACCAGGTCAGAGAGCTGATGACCACCTTCATTGATGACACCATGAGAAAAACCAATGATCCAGAGTTCACTGTCAGCGAGGTACACTGCTTTGAGTCCGTGTGACAGAGACAGGGTATTCAAAGACTTAACAAACTGTGTGTAGGAAGAATTTTCAGTCTGACTGTCAGTTACACTGAATCCAACAGGAAACTGCAGGTTAAATAGTTAATTTGTCAGTTCAGTGTATTACAGCAGTGATGAGGGACCTTGTGTTAACCCACTGTTAGCTCTGAAACCTTTCATCTCCTCTAGTTCCTCAGTTTCCTGTTCTCCAAGGAGAACTCTGTGTGGGATGAGAAGTTCTCAGAGATCAGCAACCTGGACATGAACAATCCTCTGTCTCATTACTGGATCAGCTCCTCACACAACACGTCAGTATGACTTCACTCATCCTCACACACTTGACCTGCACTGTCTGTCACTGTCTGTTAAAGGAGAAGTTCTGTTTTTTGCAACCTGGACCTTATTTCTAGCATAATGCCATTCATTCATTCATTCATGATGGTTAGAGAAACAATTGTGAAATTCATTCAGAAATACATAGATAATACATTTATTGTACAAAACATGGATTGATGACCTATTATCCTTGTAGATAATTTCCTATGACTAATGACTTATTAGAAAGTTTATTAAATGGCTCTTTGCCAATTTTATAAAGTTGGTTTATACATTGTGAGGAATATTACTCATCCTTTCTAAACTGCTTTTAACATTTTTTAGTATAGTTGTGGAACTGCTTTGTCTTGTCTAAGTTAAGAGTTTGGACTTGAAAGATGTGGCATTTAAGAAACAGGAATTGTCTAAGCTAATTTCAATTTCAAACACTTGTTAATACAACTTTAGGAGTGCAACAAAACACAAACACAAAATCTAGACAACAACAAAAGTTGTATTCATCACTTTCTTATAAGTGATCTCTTAATTAGTAGTTAATTATAATTTATGTATTACATATGTTTGAGTTTAGCTATTGGTTACATACAATAAGAACTTTCTTATAATATTCTTTCAATTAAACAGGCAAACCAGACCAGAAACAGGTTTTTAATTCTGTGAAACACCTTTATCCTAGCATGCCTCCTGTTTTGTATTGTTCCACAGTTACCTGACAGGTGATCAGCTTCGCAGTGAGTCATCCACAGAGGCTTATGTGCGCTGTCTGCGTCTGGGATGCCGTTGTGTAGAACGTCAGTATAAAACACCATACTTTTATTTCTCTGTCACTGATGTGGTGGAAATTGTATTCCTATGTTGCTTTGTGTGCCATGCATCATGTGCATTGTGTGTGTGTGGTACTGAATCTTATCCAGTGGACTGCTGGGAAGGGCCTGGGGAGCCGATCATCTACCACGGCTGGACCAGAACCACCAAGATCAAGTTTGAGGATGTGGTCAAAGCCATAAACGAGCATGCTTTCGTCACCTCAGAGTAAGACTCCGAAAATCTTCTTTCACTCTGCGTCTTGTTGGTGTCAGTTGTTGATATTGGATAACTGAGCAAAGTATGTAACCAAGCAGCTTAACAGTATGTATGTGTGTGAATCACCTACACATATTTGAATTATTTTTTTATTTGCTTGATGTTCAAATGAAAGCTCCTCATAAAAACTGAAAAAGTTAGATTTTTAATCACTGCCTCAAGTCCTAATTTAGATGAGGTGTTTTTTGTGCCCAGCTATTTAAAATCTGCCTGTTTACATGTCTCACAGTGACCTGTTTCTTAAACTCATCGTGACTCCTGTTCTTCTCTCGTAGCTTTCCAGTGATTCTGTCCATAGAGGAGCACTGTCCGCTGGAACAGCAACGTCAAATGGCTCGCATCTTCAAAGAAGTATTTGGAAACAAGCTGCTAATTGATCCTGTCGAGCAGATGGCTGAGCAATTGCCCTCACCTACACAGCTGAAGGGCAAGATCATACTCAAGGTACTGTCCCTCTCCCTCTCCCTCTCTCTCTCTTTTTCTGTGGTGGAAATGGTATATGAGTAACAAAGTGTCTTGATTTGCTGTCGTTCGTGTTGGTTGTGACTGCTCTTCTCGCTTTGTACAGCACAAGAAGCTCAGTGTGGAGGGAGGAGGGAGCAGTAAAGACCTGAGGAAGGGGCAGAAACAGGGAGACCTGGAGATCTGGGACCCTGTGGACAAGGTACTGTCAGAGTGGTCAGGGGCCAGTACGATGTTGAAACTGAAAATGTTTAGTAACTTACAACTAGGAAAAAATGTACAATACAATCATAAAACCTGAAGTCTGAAATAAAGGCATCCATTAAGGCAGACAGACATCCCAAACACAATATGCTTCTGAAGACATGTGGGCATGAGGACAGTTGTAGGTCTGATGGGGAGAACCTGGGGAAAGACGGTGAGGCAGCTGGAAGGAGTGGCAGGAAACAGGGGCAGAGGGTTTTGGTGCATTTTTTGTTCAGCTGCCAAAGCAAAAGGAAAGACTTAAGACGGAAGAACGAAGGAATAAATGCCTTAGACCATGCCGGGAATGTTGTCTGCACCTGATTTGTGTTTTATGACACATTTGTAAATGAGAGTCATTGTAGCCATAGCAACAGCATTAGTAGCTCTAGCCTTATGCTGTTGTTAAAGGGAATCATCGCTAAATGCTTCATGTGACATTATGAGTTTTATATTCCTATGAATACATCTCACATGATTTGGATTTACTCATGGATGCAGAGAAATAACTCATGTTTAAATGTCTGAATTTAATCTGCTGTTTGGTTTTACACTCTACACCATTTCTCTGCCTCAGCGGTGGAACAAGCATTACTGTGTTCTCCGTGATGACAAGCTGTACTACGCAGAGGAGGACGAGGAACAGGAGGAAGATCCCAGGAAGGTAAAAGACGGGCAAATTAGTTTTTTGTTTTGAGGTCACAATCAATTAGCTTGAAGTGGTTCAGTATAAAAGTTTGAGTGTGTTGAAACTTGAGCTTAAATTCAAAAGTAAAACCAACATTTGTACTGGAATGTGCGCTTTGATTTTCTTTTTTCTTTAATTGGGTTTGATAAAATTGATATGGAAAAAAAGTTTCAAAAATTTGAATTAAAGTCAAGGTATCAAAATCAAACATTTTTGGGCAAAACCCAAAGTGAGAAGAATAATTCTGATAATAAAGTATTGGAAATGTTTTTCACATCGCTGTTTGCATATCATGTATTGTCCTGAAACAAATATCGATGTTGTTCTTGTCTTTCTCAGTACCAGGAGCTGCACACCTTGGAGCCATGGTTTCATGGCCGAATGAGGGAGGGCAGGCTGATGGCCGAGCGACTAATCTATGATTACTGCTCAGAGACTGGGGGAAGAGATGGCACGTTCTTGGTCCGAGAGAGTGACACCTATGTGACAGACTACACCCTCTCGTTCTGGTACAGCATCCCATTTCTTGATGGCCAAAAACTAAAAGACTAAAAGTTTTTGTGTATATTCAGTCCCATGTGGTTGCCTCTTCCAAAGAATGTGGCAAAGTGAGGTTGAACCTAAGTCTCCTCTTCAAATGAGATATACAACAGTGTCATATATTTATCATTTTCTCTCTAAAATTTATTTATTTTTATTTATTTCTCAGCCATATTTGAAACGTGATATACAATCAAAGCATTTTCTTCTATCAACTTCGTTCACATATGTTAAAGGTCCATATAAATGTATAAATGTTGTGTAGTGTGATAATAAATCAGCACTAGATTTTATATTAATACCGTGAAATCAAAGCCTCAGTCCACAGAGAAACGCACACAGCCTGTGTTCAGAAACTGAGAGTAAAAACCAGCCATGAGAACCTTTGTAACTTTGATGTCATAACAAAACTCTCACCATACTTAACCACCCCCCAAACCCTTCCCATGTGGACCCACTATCCAACACCTGCACGATGGTTTGATTTCTCTGAGTATTTACCTAAGATCTGTTCAGAGCTTCCTCTCTTCTGATTGGCTGATACTGACCTGTTGTAACTAGAGCCCTATAGATCAACACACAGGAAAATACAGACTTTAAGGCACTATGTAACGGTTCAGTAACAGCCTTCATAGACATAACTGTTATATAATATGTTACCACTGAAAATACTTACTAAGATTAATTATTTCTGAAATCTTTTAATCTCTAACCTCATCTTAAACCTAGAACCCTGAGAGGAAACACACTTTGGGTCCTTTCTTGTCTTGTTTTTAGTTTCTAAAAATTTCAAATTTATATGTACTGTATGTGTAAACACATCTTGTACACGTGTTTCAGGCGCAGTGGGAGGGCTCAGCACTGCCGTATTCGCTCTGGTTCAGAGGGAGGACATACTTACTACTACCTGACACCAAACCTGCACTTTTCCACCGTGTATGCCCTTACCCAGCACTACAGAGAAAACCCACTGCGCTGCCAAGACTTCGATCTGCGCCTCACTGACCCTGTGCCACAGCCCAACCCACATCTACAAGAAGGGTTTGTCACATATCAATCAATCTGAGTCTGATATACTGATAAGTCATCGTATAGTGTAACCTAGTGAGTTACTACGCCTGGGAGATTAAGGATCTTTTTCTTCTCTGTACCACAACCTTTAGGGGAAAAAACACTTTTATCTTCTAAAGATGTCCAGAAACAGCTGTTGGAGGGAGGGATATTGATTGCTGTCTATAGTAGCCAATAGCACTAAATGTACTTTAAGTCGTGCAACTGGCGTTAGCGCCACCCTTGACCCACTGCTGTGATTCTATCCCTCACCGTCACCTCCCCCTGCTGACCTCATCGATAAGTCGGCTGGGCATGAAATGGGGCTAGATGATGACAATGGTGAAACATTTTTGGAGCACGACCCTATCTGCTATGTTTGGGAACTGAAAGGTGCAGGCTTATTCCTGCACCCAGCAGCTGATGCTCCCCAGTCAGCACAGTCACAGTATCGGCCTCATCAAACATTTGAAGTTGTTTTACAGGAAGAGAAAATACATCGATTTTGATGTAAAATTACTCAGATAATCACTTTTTGACATATCAAAAAATATGAACAATTACAAGATACAGGATTAAAGCTGGGAACAGACATTTTTCATTTCATGAGGCCTTAAATTTAAACTGCTCTTTGATTAACAAAACTTCATGATGTTGACATTGTTCAGTGACATAATCTTTACAAATGGACACAACTGTTCTCGAAGCCTCAATACAATCAGCAGGAGTAAACAGCTAATGTTAGCCCATAAACCAACGACTCCGCGGTCACATGACTTAAGTGTCAGCACCACAGTTTCCTCCTTTCCTTCCACAAAATTTGCAACAGTCTGTACAAGTGCGGGTATAAACATAGCAAGGCTGTGAAGGTGACTGGTGTGTGCAACACTTTTCATGTTGCTGTTTAACATCCCTGACGTCCTGTGTGGCCTCATTTGACGCTTTTTTTCAATAAGCCTTCTCAAGAGATGTGAGAACTTATAAGTGCATCAGAACTGGGATATTTAATGTTATTTTATGTCACAGAATGAAACATGAACATGTCCTGAGTTTGAGTAATCAAACCAAAACCTTCTGACTTTAGGACGTAGGAACTGGAAGAGTAAAAAAGCTTATGTCTTGTCATAGGATTTATTCCTGCAGCAAATTATTCAACACATTTCTCTTCCTTGTCACTCACTGCCACACAGTTACACACAATGCAAATCGACAGATGTCACATTGTTTTACAATTCAGCATGTTATGCTATTAGCTGCTAATAGATCCTCAAAACACTAGTTTTAATCAGAGATGAGGATTAGGCTAAAGAGATGATGTGAGATTGCTTCATTCCTACTCCACAGAGAAAGATCATTATTTATTTTAACCTTTATTAACTTGTAGTCCTCAGTGCCAAGCAACACTGTCTCAAGTCACAACATTTAAAAAACTGCTCATCTTATTTAAATATCGTGTCCAGCGAGGCTATGAATGTCACAGCCATCATTTTCTACAGGACATACAGAGGGTAGATATGAATCATCTTATCTCACCTCTTGCCTCACTGCCAGTAGCAGCTCAGGCCGAGGGGCCCAGACAGATACACAAAGTCAGGCTGATGCAAAGAAGTTGGTTGAAAAGAGACTTCCAGGAAGGTGAGAGGACAAACAGGAAACAAGTCACTGAATGTGAGAACAAAAAACTGACAATGGAACGACAAGCTACTGGTGATGTCAGATTTAAATACTGG
>OMNW01025207.1:0-17156 GCA_900303245.1 Selene dorsalis
CATCCATGCGCACATCCGTGGCGACTGTCTTTGCAAAGGGCTATAGTTGCATTCAAGTCCGTGACGCTGGTGTTTCGTGGTATTTTCTGAGGGCAAACACGCCTCCCTCTCTCTCTCTCTCTCTGTCTCTCTCTCTCTCTCTCTCTCTCTCTCTCTGTCTCTCTCTCTTCTCGCCCCCCTCCCCTCTTCCATCCCTCATTCACTGCAGCTACTGACGTCAAGAGTTGCTTGCGTCAATGCTCCCTGCTTTGACAGAGCTTTTTTTTTCATTGGGATCATAATGGGATTATTAGGCTTAGAGAAATACCCTGCCTTCGTGGCTTTTTAGATATTTTTGATAGATGTCCCGTCCTCTTTTCTTGCTTTAAATATTATTTGTAATGAGAGGAAAAGGACATGAGACACATAATTAGCTCTCACTGTATCACAAATACTGAATTACTGTATATCATTTCACAATATGATGATGCTTTCCCTTCAGTTTTTCTATTGCATTTGTAGCCTAATTAGTTATAAAGCTATTGCCATGCATCTAAAAAACATAAAGCCATTTATCTATTTAAAAAAAAAACCAAATACGTGTGTTTATGGACCTGAATTATGAATCTGCTTAAATAGGAATAAAAATTGTTTTTTATTATTATTACTACAGTTACATGACAGGCAATCCACCTGGTCTGTGTTGATTAATGTGACACAAATGTGTTTTAAGATTCATTTCTAATAACTCTTCAAACACACAAATGGCTATTTGGCTCATACAGTTGTACACACACATTAACTGTACAGACAGAGACCTTTTCATCCACAGCGCTGGGTTGACAGTGAGATGCTCAGAGACATGAGTGAATCAGTCAGTTGTGTATTTGATTTAGCGGATTAGTCTGTGCCTTCCTGTCTGTCTGTGGTTGCTGGTTCTATAAGGGAGAGGATGTCATGATGTCCTGATACACTGACCTTCATCTTCTGGGCTGAATGGGCTCTTGTGCTGTTAACTGACCTCAAGTCACTTTAGCTATAATGACTTCTCAACTCAACTGCTCTGCACTTTGTGTCACAGTCTGGGTATTCAAACACCATATGCTTGGCTCTTACTGATGTTGCTGAGTTCTCTCTTCAACATCGACTTGCTATGGAGCGCTTCACTTGCTGTATATGCAAATTGATATGAATGCAAACACAAACCAAATGAGTGAAAAAAAATTACGAATGTCACAATTTCTGTGAGAGGGGAAAGAAAATCTCATTTTGTTTACTCCCTGGGTGCAGATGAACTTAATGGGAACGTAATAAATTTCCAGACATCTAGTCATAGATCAAAGGCCTGGGCAGGCTGAAATTTTGATGTGACAACAGAGTCAGAAGCAAAGTCAGTGGATCATCAGAGGTATTGTTAAATAAGCCCTCAATGCTGGCAGTGATCATCATCAATAACATTTACGCAGAGAGAGAGAAAACATAAGCTGCTTCGTATCATGATGTTCTGATAGGAAAGAGGATGGATTGGCTGTAAATAACTTTGATCACTTACCATTGAGGTCATTTAAGGTCCACCAATAGCAACAACACAGAGTGATACAGGAAAATCTCCAGCATGACGTCCTTCCTGTGGCAGGCGAAACAACACGGCAGTTTATTCAAAGCAGGAATTGTTCATAATTTATAAGTCATTATTTTATGCCCTTCATCCTGTTTACTATAAATAGCTGTATGGTACACAGGACATACAATACAGATGATGTAGTTATTGACTCTGAAGCCGGATGAGTGGAGCCCTGGCTGTTGGCAGTAGACAGCTTCTGAAGAATATTTGCATTTTTATGAGTATGGACAAAAAGGAATTTCAGTTGATATAAAGACGAGAAACTGCCCTAATGGGTTCAGAGAGATCTTTCCCTGAATTGAGTCTTTCCATCTGAATAGTGCGGGCCACCTGGCCAACAAAGTGCAGAGGGCCAGAGAGCTGTACTTATGATTGTTTACATGCACAGTCTGTGGTGCAACACCAAACAAAGCAACGAGAAGGAAGGATCCAGTGAGAAAGTATTAAAATCAACTACCAGAGTTTAGTTTTAGAAGTAAATCCTCCTTCCACCTTTTGTTCAGAGGATTCAAAGGTGCTGTGTAGATTGAAAGGGTTGTATATAATCAGCCTTAATAGATGCTGTAATGAGGAGATCTTACTCTTAAATTATCTGTTTGTAAAGTTTTGCTATTGCTTAATAGTCAGCATTAACATTAACAGCTGTTTACTCACCAGTCTAGAAGACATTCTTGAAGTTCAACGTCAAACTTTATTCCTTTGCTTAAGGGCTGTTTTAAGAGGTGGAAAGCGACACCAACGCTAACTCTTGTCTCCATCATGTCTTTTCTTCTACTGTTAGCAGGTAGCTCTGGCCTGTGTCGTCACTTTTCAATAGTTGTCCTGTAACCGCACCAGCAGCCACACACAGAAGGCTTACAAATAGCCCCTTTAAGCCAAATGCTGAAGGCTCTGACTAAAATTGATGTGGTAAACTTTGTTTTAAACTACTGAGCACAAAGGAAGAGGCTGTGTGGAGGGAACGACCTCCCAAACCGGTTCCAAAATTCTAACCAAATGCATCCCAAATGGGGCTAGTGGTTTAATGAGAGTCTTGGTTTAATGAGAATGGTTTAATGAGGCTTTACAAGTGTGAGTTGAGTGCACAATAAATCTGATGAGGAGGTAAACAAACAGGATATTTTCCCCAAAATTAACCATTCAGGTGTATCTCAGTTATACCCTGATGAAAAGGGGGGGTATGTGCCGTACCACAATGAAGGTGATGAATTCTGTACGAAGGATTGTTTTGCTCCAGACAAACACTGATAGAGGCCTAAATTTATCTATAGAGCTAAAGACAATTTTGGTTAAAAGGAGCATTTAAAGAGTCACAACATATCCTGGCTAAATCTAATATATCTAGAGAGACACGAAATCCAAAGGGTATAACAGCAAATCATCAGCATAAAGTGATACTTCTGATCAAGGATACAAACTCTGGGCCAGATAATCCCACTCCCCCCAATCAAAAGCTTTCCCAGTTTGAAGTGACAGTAAAATCTCTGGTGTGTCAGATGGAGAGGGATTATAAAGGATATTTAGAAGGCATCTGATACTAGAGAATGAATTCTTGATCAAGCCTATTTGGTCTGCTGAAATGACTGAAAGGAGGTTTACCACAAAACATTGGGCAAAAGAGTTTTTTCAGGCAACTTTTCTAAAAATCACTTAAGTGAGCTATGGGTCTGTGGTTGGTATGCGCTACACTGAAGGATCTTCACAATGGGAGGGAAACAGCTCTTCTATGCACAGATGGAGGGAGAGAATTTCAGGAAAATGATTCCCTTGAAGACCAAGAGGCAAGCGTCTCTGAGAATACCTGCTGCTCTGGATCTACTCTAGGAATGTCAAGACGATGAAAAAGCTTTTTCAAGCCAGATACATCTTCTGATGTTTCTGAAGGGTAGAATCTAGAAAAGTAGTGGAAAAACCAGGGATGTATTTTGAAATGACACTTGAAATCACATTTATCCCTAATTTCAGCCATCTACTAATGAGGTCTCTGAAAGTATAGGGGAGTGGAGCTGTACACAGCCTTGGAGGACACGCTGCCTATGAAGCTCAGTTCAGGATGGGAAGGTCTGACTCTTTTCTACTGAGATATCTAACCTGTGAGGACGCAGTCATATATAACTTATGGGATGTAAATTATGTAACGATATCAATCGTTTTATTTTAAATATGATAATACTGAAAATTCTTGCTCATAAAGACTATGCAACAGTTAAACAGTCAACAATTGGTTATTGGTTATAATTTATCACAATTTATAGAATTACAGTTTAGAAAATACATTTTTGTAAAAACAAACAAAAAAAAAAACTAAGGTTGAACACACCAAGACGCACTAAGGTAATTTTCATGTTGTGCCTGCACTGGCATGACTTAATACATTTTTCACACCTAAGTGAGAAACTGCATGTCTCGACTTGGTCTATAACAGGATGGTGCTATAAAGCGCTGTGCTTAATTAAGGGGATTGAGTAGCTCTGTAAATGTGATGCATAGTCAATTATTGAAACCACTGCAAATCTGATTTAGTTTTAACCAAAGTCTTCAATAAACCTTTCATTAACTTTGTTTGAATGTGTGTACTGTAGAAGAACACTGCCCTCATGTCAGCAAGATGTGAATGGGAACAGGCCGAAAGGGTTAAAGCTGAGTGTTGATCTCTGGGGTTTCTCGCCTTGACATCCACACACAGCCCATACAGTCCCAGCGGTCCACCCCCCTCCTTCACATGTACACGGATGTAATTCCTCACCCATGTGTGCAAAATCGCTCCCTCTGTACCCTCGAAAAAGGGAGGGGGAAGAAGAGCTGCGGTGGATGGAGCTTTTAACTGCATTTTTTGAAGCTAACATCACAATTTTGAAGGTAATTGTCTGCTTTCCTGCTCTTCTCTGGAATCTCTGGAAGTACAACATTTTACAAAAATACTTTATATCAAGTTATGTAAAGTTTCTGTGGAATTGATGAACATTTTATCAGGACCATTTTCTCCCAAGGAACACAAACAAACAACAAACAAAAAATCAACTAAAACTGCTGCTTATGATACTGGAGAGGAACCCTGGAGGTCCGTGGACCTAACTTTATGAACCACTCATGATAGATATTTTTAAACTTGCCCACTGAGGAATTTCCCATCGTGTCTTCAACTGTATGGGAAAAAAAAACAAAAAGACACTGCTCCCAAAGTGTGACAACTTAAAAAACAACACAAAGAACAGTGTTGGTGAGCCACAAGCAACAGGAAGTGAGGCATAGAAGCACAACAATGACATTTTCATTGTCATGTTCAAGGCCTCAGAGCAGCCAGAAGCCTCCTGAGAGACCTGGACATGATATAGAAAGTTGTGCATCGGAAAGAATGGGTCTGTGCAATGACTGAAACTGCATCCTATGAATGTATGCTTAGTAGATTAAATGATGACGAAGGGAGGGTGTGTGTGTAGGACAGGTTTTGGGACTACATAAAGGTAAATAGTGACCCCCACTAGGATTCTGGTTTTCTTGTTTTGTTGTGCTTCCCCCAAGTGGGATCCTGTAATACTGTATACCCCACCAACATGTCTATATGATGTATGTAGAGGGATGTTAGGTATGTGTGTGTGTGTGCAGGTATGGATGTATGAAGATATGAGTGCATGTACAGGCGCGCGTGTGTGTACAGATACAGTACATGAACATATTAGTTGTTATTATTATGTACTCAGTTTCTTTTGTATTTGCTGCCTAGCTTTGAGACAAAAATGTGCTAAATCGGACGCTAGAGTTAATTCTTAATTATATACTACCTGTTCCTGCATGGAGAAACATATTAAGTTTGCCATGTACTAAGCCTTTGAAAAGTTCAATAAAAACTTGAATTCAAAAAAGAAAGTTGTGCATCGTGTGCGCAGCCGAATTTTCATTCACTCACTTTTCATTTCATTTTTGAAATAATCTGGAATATCACAGCTCAAACAGCATCACTGTAGTAAAAAAAAAACCCACTTCATTTTTTTATTTACATGTAAAACCTTGTTTGTTTTTTTTCATTTACACTATAAACATCATTCAGCTGTACATTTATTTATTTATGTTTTGCTAACTGCTATGAATATTATTGATTTACGCTTAATATAAGCAGGTTAAAATAGTTTTTGGTGGCAAACATTAAAATATACTTTTTCCTGCTATGCTGAACAAAAGCATCACGTGAACCTGAGGGAAAGTCAACCAAATATAAAAATAAATGAGATACAAATGGAGAGGAAATCTAAGTAAGTGTTAGAAATCATAAATTACAAAGTCCAAATTTAAAGGGTGAACTCAACTCAGAGTCACTGTTGAAATTTCTGAGCCAAATTAATAATGAAATTAAATTAATTCAAGCTCCCTGAAAACAACAGCTGAGGGTTTCCCCTGTCTGATGAATGTGATTTATAAACCACATAAAACCTAATCTGAGGTTCACTCTTCCTTTAAGTCACTTCAGCTCAAACATGCTGCAGACAACTCCTCATGGTTATGTCTCTCCCAGATCGCACAGACACTTCCATCAGAGGGACGGAGGTGTGATGGGTGTCCAGGCGGAGGGAAGTCGTCCCTGTGGGGAAGTGTCATACTGGACTGAGTCATGCACCTCTGTGGCTGTGTCGTACATGGGAGAGCCAGACGAGGGCGCTGTGACTGAGTAAGACAGGCCTGTGTAGTGGCTGCTGGACCCTCGAAGGAACTGGGAGCTCAGGCTGTTGTTCATCCCTCCATTCTGGGACACGGGAGTCAAAGGCGAATTACTCACAGACCACAGGCTGGTGTACTGACTGCACAGAGAGACAGACAGAGAACATCTTACTCTTCTCCTCAAAACATTGTTGTATTGTTGCATTGTTGTTATCCATAAATATTTTTTATCTGTTTCAAATCTTTAAGTTATTGGTCTATATGTTGAAATATCTTGTGATTAATTAAGTTTAATCAGGATTTGGAAAAACAAGTCGTTTATAGAGTTGTTAGTGGAGAATAGACACATTGTAGACATCTTTCTAATTTAGTTCTTTTCTCCATCTCAGTGATATTCTTCATGTTTCTGAGCTGGTGTAAAAGTAAAAGAAGGAAACTACACAAACCTTGAGTTGGTACCAGAGGTAGAATTGTGGGCCGTGGGCATCATGCTGGAGTGTGTTGGCATCTGCAGACTGGACCAGTTGTCATGACTTGACAGCATTGGTAGACAGGCTGTGGAGTTATCGGAGTAACCAGCTACAAACAGAAGCATTGGGGTTTAGAAGCTACATAGGCCGCAGGTGGTTTTAAATATAGTTTGTAAGAAACCTAATCTTTCATTAATAAAACTGTTATTTTCTCACTGAACCTGTGAGATTGTCTGATGTCAGTGTGACAGTTAAAGGTGTGAATCTTCTGCCCATACATTCCCCGTCTGAAACCCAGCCATTTACAGCTCTGTGGCTCCTCTCTCACAAAAGCCAGAGGAATGCAAAACATTCCTCTCTCAACAACATTTGTTTGACTTTCTTGTTAATAGCTGGGGAGGAAGTGGTGTAATTCCTGGATGCATGAAGGTTAAAGGTGGAGGAGGAGGGCACTTACTGGGCGAGTTGGTCCGATGGGCGTACGGGGTGGTGTAAGGGGCAGAGCGGTGGTTCCTCAGGGTGGAATAGCGCTCACAACCGTGGGATGAAGAGAGGGTGATGGGGCTGCCAAACTGACTGTGGGGACTAGTTGGAGGGCAGAGGGAGCTCGTGCCAGGAATAAACCAGCCACCTACTGGCTCCACAGAGGACAAGAGACATGATGGGGCAGTTTGGAAACCAAATAATTTACCAGTCTGAGACAAATTAAAATGAAAATTAAAGAACTAAATACTGATGTATACTCACGTTGAGAGTAAGTTGACTGTTGGTTTTCATTGGCATCTTCTCTGATGTCTTTGCTGTCACTTCTGCAAAATTAAAATTCATTGATTTCTACCAGACATCTTGTTGGCCTTAGATTTTCTTTCTGTTGCAGATACTTTACAAGTAGTCTCACCTCTCCTTTGCGTCTAGGAATGCCTTGGCAAAAGGATTGTACTTTATTTTAAGAGATGTTATCTAAAAACCAAAAACAGACAGAAAAAAATTATTAGGATGGTATTTTGGTGTAATTATAATCCCAGAAAAATAAACCAAAGTGTGCGTAAATACTGTGCGTAAATTACGCAGAGTTTTTACGCGCATATATGAAACATTATTCACAATTATTGACTGTTTGGTAGCCTAATATGTTACTAAACGACGTGAATTTTAACCCGTGTTTTACTTTAAAAAATGTTTTATTGCCAACCTCTTCGTTTTGGTATGCTGTCACTGCGATGAACTGTGTCTCTGGGAAAGAGTGGCTGGTGATCATCCTCCTTGGGCCTCCCACGCGCACTATATGGATGCGTGGTTCATACTTGTGCAAGGAGTTTAACATTATCTGAAAAAACAAACAAACAAAAAACATAATAATTTCATGTCACCAAGTTATAATTTTGTTTTTATTTTATTATAAGTATGAATTTAAAGATGATAAATATGAAAAGACAAAGATGATAAAAAACACAAAAAAGTAAAGCATCAAACATCCTGTCGCCTCCTCACCTGACCTCCACCGTTGAGTTTGTTGGTGAGTTTGACTTTACTAAACGAGACAGGAGCTTTCATCCAGTGCGCTCCGAAGTTTGGAGAGTCCGGGTGGATGTACACGCAGCTGGGAGTTTGAGGCTCAGGCTTTCCACCGGGCACCCACTCTCCGTTCACATATTTCCACCTGTGGTTGTCCGCAGATACAAAGTCCAGCAAAAACGAATACATGGCGTTCGGGTCCAGTCCAGACACGTTGACTTTCAGCACAGGAAACATGCGCCTTGATGAAAAGGAGAATACAAAAATGAATATTTATTAGCTTTAAAGTGTGGTGTTGAACACTTGCGGTCAGATATTAAACACTTTGTGAACAGCTGAGCTCACCTGCCGTTCTTTGTCACTATCATTTCATTCGTAAGATTCTTAAATTTTTGCCAAAGCTCGCTCTCATCCAGGGAGACTTTCAGTTCCCTCTCCGTGGGGTCGCCCTTCTCGCTGCCGGCCTGCAGCTCGCTCTCCACCGCACTGAGGAGGTGATCCACCCGGTACTGTCCGGCCTTACCGGGGCACTCTCCTGCGCCCGTGGCCATCCTGTCCAAAAGCTCCAGGGCTCAACAGTTGCAATCACAAAGCTCACTGACAAAAAGAGTAAATCTGATCCAGAATCTGCTTCTTGTTATTCTCGTGTCTCCACAAACAACGTTTATAAGGACGCGGAACGTCACGCACGGCTCCTGATTATATAGGCAGAAGAGACGCTCCATCTCCGGACGGGTGTCTGGAGCAGAGGTGGTTGGTTCCTGTCCCCTTTGATCTTTGCGGGCTTGTCACTGATTGGCTGGGAGCGGCCATATCATTCAGGACCACAGGATGACAGCGTTTTGAATGAAGTTTAGCCTACTTTATTACATCAACCTGCAAATATTGACACTTAGATCAAAGCCACACCTGCAGAAATGAAACCACCAGGCGGGCCGGGACTGGCCCTCAGTCTCACTGGACTTAGATATCAGTCAATTTGTGTGCGATTAAGATTCAGCTGCTTTTTTGGCATATAAACCCGTTGTAATCCAAAAATGATTAAAATATCCTCTGTCAGGATGAGGTGAAGGAGATGTGCCTTCCTCAGGATGAACATGTACATTTTTGTTAATTATGATCCACTATCCTGTTACTGTGGATAACTTAGACAATAACATGTTAAACCACAGCTAAAACTCACCACAAGTAAATAAACTGTTTACTTCTGTTTGAGAGAAGTTTGCAAAAACAAAACAAGAATTTTTTTTATTTTTTATATAGGACGTTTTTTGACAAGAAATATGAAGCATAAGTATGGGGGTTATGACTGAGTTATTATATTACAAACAGTTATGCTTATGTCTTTAAACTGATCAAACTGCATGGTTATTGATTTTCAACCTTTATAGACTTTCACTTTTATTTTGGAGAAACTACACATGTAATTTGACTTTATTCTCAATATAACTTAACTAAAACAATGATTTCAGTAATATAAAATTGCAAAGAACATAAATTAATCAATTTGAGACATTACATTACTATGTTCCCTATAAAGAGGTGCTGTCTTCAGTGATCAGTGTTGTCTGTGTAGTTTCTCCACAGTTTAAACCCTTTGTCAATGATCTAAAGTGAGAAGAGAGAAAAAAAAAATATATTTCAAAAGACAACACAAACTTGACAAAAAATTATTTCAACTGGAAAAATAATTTTACCTGGATGTTCTTTTGTTGACACACGTCTTCGAGAGAGAGGGGATCAGGTGTTTTATGGTGGCAAACTGCTGTGTGCAAAACCGACTCGGACTCAAAACACTGGTGGCTGCCAAGGAAACACCCGGTCATGAAGCATGCCAAGACTGACAATCAGGCTTTTGTTTCTATTAAACAAATGAAAAAAACAAGATTGTGCATATTTGTGTTCACCCACCTAGCTGAAGTCATTCTGATCAGCTGCTGGGGACGGTAAGGGCGGTCATTCTGGACACTGATTGGTTGTTTCAGTTTGGTTGAGCGGAGAAGTGGCTGCTTGGTTTGTCTTGTCTTCCCTTCTTTGGAGTTAAGAGCAGGAAGCACCTAATGGAAGAACATATCAACTGATTTATAACCACACACATAGTACAGTAATCCCATTCACTGTGACCTGTTGTCATGAAGTCTTCCAAACAGAAGAAGAAGAAAACAAACCAAATGTTAAAGGCAGATACTGTGTGACAGCTACATGTTAGCTTCCATAGAGCTCTGTGGTGTTGTGCTGTGTTGTGCTGAGGCTGGTTTGTGTTACTAACCAGATCTTGGACGCCTCGTTCCTCCTGCCAGCTCAGCGAGTCTGTCTCTCTGTCCAACAGTCTGGACCAGAGTTCACAGCAAGCAGAGAAAAACAAACCCCTCTCAGTTTAAAGAGTACTTAAAAGACTTCTTGAATATGCTTCTGATCTCCTGTCTCCACAATGGGCCTGAATGTTACTTTAAAACCAAATTTGAAAAAAAAAAAAATCTCAATGTTAGTTCATCATTTTCTTTGTGTTTCTGTCTGTTTGCTGAATTACCAACCTTTTCGAGAAAGCCATGTTGGTTAAGCAAAGATCTCGCATTTGTCTCAGCCGACTCAAGTAAATCTCTGCTTTCCTGCTCTTCTCAGGAATCTCAGGAATAATCTGCTTTGAGAAAGTAGAGAATATGAGCATTTACCTCTGCTGTCCTGTTCTGCCTATCACACAGTGTAACCATAAAAGAGCTAATATCAATGGCTGACCTACCAAATCAGGCATCTTGCTTTGGAAGTACTTGGTAATGTTCGGCTGTAGTGTTGCAAATGTGGGGACTTTCATCTGTGGGTGGTACATATTACATTCATTCATCATTTCCTTTTCCATTAATCATTTAGTAATTTAAAACAAGACATCCCCGGCCTTGTGTATGAGCTGAGATAACCATGGTGTAAAAGTGAGAGGTGTTATAGCCAGCGTTATTTCCCACAGTCCTAGTGTCCCATTTGGCACCTTTCTCTCCTCCTCTAACACCCCACCCAGCGCTAACTGTCGCACTCGGCCACTTCCTGATATGAAGCTGCAGCGCTGTGACTTAATGTTACTGCTCTATAGGGTACTATAGATCCCCAGGCCTATTCCTCCTACCATCAAACAATAAAATGCAGGTGCAAGTCAAATAAACACTTTGAAGCGTGTATTCACTTTGCTTCCTTTTTAAAAGTTAAAAGACCAGAAGAGTGTTTTTGCATCTTGCAACCCATTTGACTTTCCTGCTAACCATGGTCATCGGTGATTTATGATGTTACTGTCAACATATTCTGTGCTTGCGCTGTGAACCTAGTGTTTTATTATAATAAACTGAAGGGAAACCATGTGGAAAACATAAAAGTTTGAAAATGTTGAAACAATCAGCCATATTAACTACACACAATTATTTTATAAACTGGCAAAATGCAGAAATGCTTGTCAAATGACTACTCACACAAAAACATGAATGTAATAAAAATGCAAAAATGAGCATGGACTATACAACACCTGCCTGACGGTGTTGTGTGAGGAGAGGACTCTGGAGAGTAAATGAATTGTATCCCTCCATAATAATGTTAGGGAAACACAAGAAGAGTGTGCGTTCTACTTCCCTTGCAAGGCATACAAAATGAAAGTATGGTGGCTATGGCTTCCTAACTTTACTATAGTTCCCATGAATATATGTCCACACTATACGTGGCTACAAAACACACACCCTGAACCTTGGATTGACACCCCGAGGACGTCAATAGTGGGGACAGGCCTCTCCGGCATCGGTGGATCTGAGATGTCAACACAAAACTGTGGTGAGTAATTCTGTGACCAGTCTTGTCTGACCACTGTTTGCCTTCTCCTGCTCTCCCTCCATCCAGACTCATCCTCTGTTTGCTTGGGCCCAGTTTGACACAGAGGTGAGAGAAAAATGAGTCCTGCGTGTTTGTCCGTATATGCTCATCTCAGCACCTGAGCATAACCTCATCTCTGATGTTCTTGTTTTTCTCTTTTTTAACTTCACCAGACTCTCTATCACTGCAAAGACTTGGAATAGTGCTCTGTGTGGCTCCACCATCTCTTAGTGTCCCAGTCTTCATGCCAAGCTGAGATAACCAAAGCCAGGGAAAGTTGCACGGAGCTCACAGAAAGAAAGTCAATAAGTGTAATTCCCAAAATGTCAGCTTTTCCTTGGTGAGGAATATTATGGGAGAGGTGAAAAGAGGGCTAAAACAGATTATTGATTTTACAGTCCCACTGCTGAGTGTGTTCTAATAGGGAGGGTTTATGCATGTTGGGTGATCACTGCTCCAGGTGTGTTTGCCTCTCACTGCCCTTGTGATGTGGGATTACTGACCCTGTGATTTTGACACTAACCTTGGGAAACATTTGCTCAGTTGCATCCTCCTCCTGGCTGCCGCTGAAGATCAGCTCCACCGAACTCTCCCCTGAACCAGACTTTTGCTCTGATAACCTGTACATATACATTGAAATGATGTTAAAGCTGGTAGAACAAAACATACAGGAAATACACTAATACACTAACCCAACAGATAATGATTGAAAAGACCCCATCACCCCTTAACAGATGTGTAAACACATCTTTATCGGCCTGCTTGCTGCTGTGGTGTGTGACCTGTGCACAAAATGTCAGGTTGTTAATATATTCCTAATGGTGTGCTACTTCTCAAGAGTAGCCATAGTGCGGTGCTGCTCACACCCGATAACACTGCGCACTCGGGTGACAACACACTTTGTCTGCTGGGTGCAAACTGGCTCCAGGGAGGACTCCCGAGCAAGGCAGCGTTTACTCACAGGACAGTGCAGCAGGTAACAGATCTATACAAACCCCACAAGCTGCACAGGTGGAGGAGGGAGGATGTGCACCTGTGCACTCATGTATGTACGATATTAGTAATGACATGTTGACTATAGAAAGTTGGATATGAAAAGACTCCATTAACACATTAAACATGTTGCCCTGTTAGGATGCTACAGAGTAAGAGGCAGCTGGACCAGCCCTGTCTTATGTACATTTTCCACTCATTGAGGTCAATTTATAGTAATAGACATGGTATGTTCTGTTCAATCTAATTTTGCTGATCTGTACTGCACACTTGTGAAATTCAACATGTTGAAGAGACCATGACCAGATGGCCACAAAGATAGCAAATTACTGCCTCAACTGTCCAATAAATCAGAGCATCTAATAATAATCATATAAATAGCCACAAAGCAGGACAGATTGGATAAATTGGCTCATTACTTTAAAAAAATAACCAAGGACTGTGCCGACTCCATATTTTGGCTTCGGTTCTAATTGCTTTTATTTTGGGTATTTCTCATGCTTGAGGGGAATGTGCTTATGGCACATGGCGGGTTGGGTGTACAGGGGGAGGAGGGGATGCGGGGTGGGGGTCCTGCTGTCTCGCCATGTTTGTCTGTGGAGCGGTGAGATTTCACACTGATGGAAGACTTGTCAGCACAGGCCTTCACTCGTCTTCTTACCAAGCTCCTAATGTCCCCGAGCCAGCGTGCTGCTCGACAGTGGCAGCATCGTACTAACAACATACATGCTCCTACTAAACAGAGTTCAGCCCTAATTAACAACAGTATAACACTCTCCTGTCACACATTCACAACATGTAAACACAGAAGACAGTGAGGGGGATATGAGTGGATGCACACATTTAAAGGGGATCTGAGGGACATTCATTGGAGATCAGTGTCTTTACGTCACAAGCAAAAACAGTGATGTAGAATAATACCTGAAATGGTGTGTCTATTCATCGTCTGTGTTTTGTGTCATTGGTCCACACAAGTAAGAAATTACTGTTTATAAAATCTATATCTATATCGAAACGTTTAAATTTGGAAGTAGACTTTGTCCCTCGTGCAGGGGCTTTGGGTTCAAATCTGACATGTGACCCTTTACTGCATGTCAAACCTCCTCTCGCTCCACTGTCCTATAATAATAAAGGTTAAATGCCCCCCTCCAAAATAACTTAAAACTAAAACAAATAGTGGAACAGTTGGATAGGTGGTCCCTGAAACTGAAGCGCTAGAAGAAGTTTTCAATTTAAGCAGAATGAAGAGTGAAACTGAAATGTTGGTCCATGTTGGGGGAAATATTGAGCTAGAGGAGTGGGTTGAAGTAATAAATGAGTGGTGGTGGCTCAGTTGGACAGATTAAAAAGACAGTTAAAATGTTGGCTGAAGGGATTTTCAATAAGGTTCCCTTGTAATTAAAGAATGCCATATGTGTAATTACATTGTTTTTTTGTAACTGCTGCTGAATACTTACATAACTAATAATGAGTGGAACCACAACACAACGACTCAAAGAAACAGGCTCTCAGATGATCTCTGTCACTTTTGGTAAATGGAGCACTGTTTGCCTGAAAAGCCTGTAAATCTTTAAAAGAGAAGAAACTCTCCAAACATTTCAACATCTGCTCACAGTGCTGGCATGAAGTGACACCACTGCCCCAATTGCTATATCTCTTTTGTAGTGGGCATAATTACGATACCCCCCAACCCCCCCATCCCGGATGATGTTTGCAAGGGTCAGAGTGGCCGTCCAAGGAGGTGAGTCTCTACAACAGAGGGTCAGATTGTGTTTGGTCATCTCACTTCTACGTGAGTAATCGGCACCGTCCTGCAGGGAGGTCCATGCTAAACAAGCCTGCAGTGGAGTCTGTGTTTGTTCTTGAAGGCAACGCAAACGAGATCCTGAGGACTCACAGCTTTAGACCAGAAGCCTCTGCAGCTGAGTACCAAGGCTCTGTCAGCTCACCACCAATACTGGAACTATCTCTCCAGTGTTGGCGCTAGGAGAACATGGCTTTATAGGATCAAAGGAGAAGTGACAGTGATATTTTGAAATATGTTTGATGGAAGTTTTGACCAACTTGATAACCACCAAATAACACCAAAATGTGAATTGTTGTGGTAAATGCAGTGTTTGATGGTGGTAGTTAATACTCAGTCTGATTATAACAAATGCAGACTTGTTGGAGTGTAGGTCATTACAACCTGGAGTGGAAAACATCATCCTTTTGTCCTCTATCTTCAGCAGTGCCTGGATGTTCTTCTGGATGTTCTTCTTCCTTGTCCTGAGGATGAGCTGCAGACCGGCTCTCTAGCACTGTTAACATTACAACAACATACAAACATAGTCACATGCAAGTGTTTTTCTACATGTATTCTAAAAATGACACCAATGGTATTGTGTATGGATGTGAGACATAACTCTTTTTCCTGATGTCTTGCAGATTTCTCCGAAGCTGTGATGGGTGATCATTATACTTGATGCACCTATAAAAGTCTTCCAAGTCATGATGGGTTTCCATATGTCCACGCTCAGCTAACTGCCTCTGGAGGTCAAAGATCTTAGAAAAAAATGCAGCAAGAGGAGATTAAATATCACAAAAGAAGGTCAAGACCTAAATTAAAAGTCAGGTGTCACTTTTTTTTTTCTTTTTTACGTTAAGTGTTGGGACTTACCAGGTAATAACTGGTTTTGGGGAGGGACTTCAGATATGAGTCATTGTGCTGTGGCTTGGAAAAAGACAGCTTCTTTTGTTTCTAAGTACAGAAGGAAAGCGAAGGAGGCAGACAGACAGCCAGAGACGGGAAATGTGGGAATAGAAATTTAAAGTGAGCCTTCCTTGTTTCAGGGGCTGGGAAACAGAGCACACACAACAAATGAGAAGTAAACACACAGCCACAGGAAGCCATTCAACTGAAGCAAGGACCAATTAGGTCCCAGCAGGTGTTCCGGGCCTTTGCCTGCTTTGGTCCTGCCTCACCTCCATGTCTGCAACAGAGTCTCTCGATCTGAGCTGAGGAAACAACAGGTAGTTTCATTTGCTGAGCAATTTGAAGCAAAGGATTCCTACTAGAGGACCTCTAAGTCCTTTATTGTGCTCTCCTCACCCCCACTCCACCACCCCAAGTGCAAGTCATTAGAGGGGGGCAATTACATCCTCCTGAAGAAGCTCAGCTTTTACAGGAGGGAAGATAAGACAGGATCTCTGTCTTGTTTGACCCCCTCTATGCAGGCACTCTCTGAAGCTTATTGCTCTTTTCACACCCAGTCACAACAGAGACAAGACAGTCAAAATCAAAGTCACTCACATGGAGAAAGAAAATGTATGAAAGTAAAGACAAGGTATAAGGCATTCAGTTTTGAATCTTGCAAGCAACTGAATACATATTCGTGAAATGTTGCTGTAATTAAAGCCGTTTATACCACTGAGATCATTTTGATATAATGTACTTTAACTTGACAATCATCTGAACTTTCTTATTTTAAATTCAAACTGGATTGAATAAACTGTGAAATCAAAACCTCATATTAAAAATGTTTTAACCTGAACTTGTTGCTGAGGAGAATCGATCAAGCCTGAATGGAATTTAACCATGTTTGGCCTTAAAGTCTACACCGCACAGAGCATTAAGACTCAGTGGATTCAGGTCCATGGTATTCATGTGACTTCAGGGGTAAAAATGAAGGTGAAGATTTTGCGGTGAAAACACACACGGGGGTTGATACACAGGGTTGTGGACCATCAAACTACAACTGTAACAGGCCATTTGTACAGCAGATGGACGACACAACCCATGGTAATAAAATAGACTTCATTTCAGTGACACACACACAAACAGTGGACAGTCTAACAGATATGGTGTGCAGACGGTGTTTTTTTTAAACTAAGACAACAACATTATTTTCATTATTTTTATTCAGCCATACTGTTGTTGTGTGTGTGCGTGTGTGTGTATGTGTGCACACACCCTATAAATTATATTTCAATTGACACACAAAAGCTGTTATAGATTTTTATAGTGTAGATAATGCTCTGTTGGCAGCTAATACAAATAATGGACTGATCTTATATATATATATATTAAAAAAACG
>OMNW01025207.1:17509-40715 GCA_900303245.1 Selene dorsalis
ATGAGTGTGGAGGCAGGGAACAATGTGTCAGTTTAGTGACTGCAGATAACGGCATGATGAAATTACTGATCACACTGAGGTGCTGATCAAAAGACATGATTGTGGCTTCTCTCTGTGAGAAGTGGCTGCAGAATCAGTGTGAAAACCTCAAGATCTTAAGTTCAGTATTTATCAACCTGCTCCAGCTGAGCCTGACACCGGGCCTGGGCTTCCTGGTCTGGGTCTGAGCTGCTGTCTTGCATCTTCTTCCTCCTCCGCGGCTTTACTTTGACTTTATTTCCTGCCTAACAACAGTAGTTAAAAAAAAAAAAAAACTATTTAGATGCAGTGGGAGTGAATCAGTCGGCTTGCCTCAACATTATAAAAAGAATGCATTTTTGGTAATCCCTCTCATCTGCCAACAGCATCCTCCTACACAACAGCCTGACATTGTGTTCTTGCAGTGCCCAACCAAAAGAAAGAGAAGATAAGCAGGAGGAAGATGCCCACCCACTCTCCTACAGAGCCCTCACCTTTCTCTTCCTGATCCTTCTGAAAATAATTTTCTATGGCAGTGCTCTGGCCTCAGTCTATATTTGGCAACAGTGTCTTTAATCTCTAATTAATGTATTTAATGATGAGGAATGATGATGCTCAACAGATGTTTCAGAGGGAACTTTTACTGAGGACAGATTTCACTACTACATCTTTTGGAAAATGTTGACTGGTCCCATAAAGCAAAGACTACTGAGAGTATAAAGAGGAAATCTAAGATGAAGAGGAATCCCAAAATGTGGGGTATGTAAGACACAGATGCAGGGCTAATGGGAGAAACAGTACGCATGCCAGCGCAGATTAACTTCACAGAAAAACATGAAGCTCCATGCTCCTTTTTATAACCCTCAAATGAAGAATAAAACCTGCTTGAGCTTTTATGGGAAGGCTGTACTCTCTGATCCTAGTCTTCTCTGTGAGGTTGCACTGTCCCTGGGAAATGTCTCATTGTTAACAGGCTGCCACTGAATGACCGCATTACTAAAGTTTATGGGCCGAGACGATTCAGGGAGTGTCTGCTTTGTCCCTTCTCACAAAAGCTGCTGGAGACGAAGGATTTATCAGTTCCGTTGCCACAGAAATGCTGTGGCGACAGAGGAAAGGGATCTGCAGCCCTTTACTGTCACTGCTGTGTGCAAAGTGTCAGTGACAGGCTGAAGGCAGCATCCATCTGCGCTCCCTGCCACTACAAATCAGTGCATGATAATGCAACTGTCCCGCTCCACCACGTCACTTCTCCAGACAGTGATCATGACTCTGCAGTGAGGTGGACAGAAGCCTGCAGCCATTTCCTTTTCACTCCTGAGCCAAAAAGAGAAGATGAGATGGGAATGACTCATTAGGGAGTCAAACATTAGATGCTGTAGGTGTGAACAGAAAACAGTTTGTAGCAGAGGATGAAAAGAGCTGAGGCCTGCAGTATGGGCTGGAGCTATTAACTTAAAAGGAAAAAGACCTTGAGGGTCGCTTTGGAGAAAAGTGTTTCCACTTTGTAACCAAGCCGACCGTCTCAACAGCTGCCAGCTCCTGCTTCTTTAAATTCTAGTTATTGGACAAATATCAGAGCTGCTACAGACATAATAATGCAGTTCTCACCCCCAGGACAGCCATGAATAGCTCAGCTTCAGGCCTAAATCAGATGGCAACGAATAGCACGGGGAGGCAACATAAACAAGGCCACAATTGAAATGACACAATAGACTGGGATTACACAACTTTCAGACACCGAGCCAGTAGATAATATCATCACAGGAACCATGGAGAACCGAACCGGTCTTGGTACAAACTGTACTGGCTCAGCCATGATCTCAGTCTGCTACATAAAACCACTGTGTGACACTGAATGGGGACGTCTATTCAAGACAAGATACTGTGTTCTAGCATTGTGTCTGTTGACTCACATGATGACTAAACCTGTAATGGCATGAACTTGCGCTGTCCTACAAAGTTGTACCAAGACACGTTTGACAGCAGATTTATTACTGAGCTGTTTGTCTGTCTCTGAATGAAATGTTATTGAAACAGAATAAAAGTGAGGGTTTTTTTCAAAATACCTCTCTGACACCAACAGGTAACAAGTGTGCATCCACAGCAGAGGGCAGAGTGTTTGACTGATGATGGGGTGTGCGCACAGATCTCATGGCAAATCCACAACGAAGACGCTGTTAACGTGTAAATGACCTGCCATGAAAATTTAAAAATAATATCAAGTGACATTATTACCTGTGAATTAAAAAAGACAGCTTACCAGGTGTTGGTGTGAGAACTTGTCAAACGCACTCTGCTGTAGACGTTGCTCTCCTCTGTTCAAGATCTAATTGAGCTTTTAAAGTGGACCACACTGTGAGTAAAACTCTGGTTACCAAGTTACACAGGACAATACAAAAGAGTTTAAAGCTCATTGCAGAAAACCACGACACATTACAAACATTTAACGTCGTTTGTGACACTGCACAGAGATTTCATTTGCGTCCAAGGTTTGCATGTGATTGTCATTTCCTTCAAAGTTTCCCTTTGAGTGGTTTAATGATCAGTGCAGTAAAGTGAAGGCAGCTGAGGTAAAGCAACAAAGAAGCCAGGGGAGTCTTTATGGTGCAGTTTTGTTTGGTGTATTTTGCTGAGTACAGTTTTTTTTTTTAACTGGTTTGTCTCCAGGCCCTCAAACGGACAGTCTCTGTCTCTCTCACAGAGTTCATTGCTCTGTGAGTGTGGAAAAGTCAGGATTGAGCTTTTACAGTGGGAACATATTTCTAGAGCTTTTAGGGACATGTGTGCCAGATTTTTTTTGTACCTCCACTATTTTTCTCATGTTGCTGCCTGTACTGTGTTGTTTGACGTGACAAAAGAAAAGCAGACTGGGGGTAATTTCCTGAAGGGATCATGCACCTGGACCCTACAGTACACTGATCAACCCTGCTTAACAGGAAATCTAAGAAGCTTAGAACGCTAATGCCCAAATGGCTTCAGGTAGCAACAGTGGCAACAAAGAGCCTTTTACACAAACTGGCTGAGAACTGGCCACAAGTGTGAAAGAAATCTAAAATGACTGCAAGTCTGCATCACGTAACAGACTTATAGAAGCACAACCAACAAGGAGCAGTGATTTAAAAGGCTCAGGGACACTTGTGTTATTTTTTTTTTTTAAGAAAGCGTTTTACTTCAAATGGCATAAAATCATCAGCTGAGGAAAAAACATTTGACAGTACAAATATTTAGTAAATATTAAATACTGTACAACACTGATAAATCCCTACAAAGGATATAACCCTCTCATTAGAGGAAAAATAAACAGTCCAGTTTGGTTTCAGCAGCAGGCCCATACAGCCCTGTTGTTGACAGCTTATTGTTCTCCAGCACAAAGGAACGGTTTCGCGTCCCTTTAGGCAAAGCTCTCTGCCAATCCACAGGCGCCCCGCTGAAAACAAAAACCATGTGCAAAGGACAGGAATATTAAGGTTTTAAATTCAAAACTTCAACAAAACATTGAATAGGCAAAAGCAACGTCCCTGGTGAACCGTGACAAGCAGTGGTGGAGGAGTTAGGCTGCAAAATAGCTCAAGCTTTAAAATCAGATTTTTTTTGTTAAGAGTCAATGTCAGATTGAAATTTAAGCATCTGGTTCTGTCTTTGTGAATAAATGCAGTTCCTAATGGAAGCAACGTCTATTTTTTTTTGTAGGTAAGTTGTAATTAAGAAGACCCTCCGGACATATTGACATTCCTCTGGAGTGATGCGTGCCCCCCTCCCCTCCCTTCCCCTCATTTACAAAGGGTCAATTCTACAACTCTTAAATTCAGTGTATGCCACAGCAGCAGGCCTATATCGGTGCCAGTCCATCGTCTCCTCACTGGAAGTTTAGTGAAGAGCTCAGTCTTCAGGTGTCAGCAGCCTTTAAGGTGCGGGAGTGCAGAAAGTTTGTCCACTTTTCCCAAAGCAGCGGCGTTTTCGACTCCTTTCAGCCACTCTTTGCATTTCCTGACAACAGTCTCATCCACATCTCCATCCTCTTCTTCGTACTCCACATCGTCGTACTTGTACTGATCGTTCAACAGTGATATTTTAACGATGGCGGTGATGTCCTGTTCGGCGTTCTCCACTTTGGCTGCGGGAGCGCAGCCCTTGGACCCTCCGTGCGTCTTTTTGGATGGAAAAACTCGCCTGTGCCGAAAGTCCGCGGAGGCGCAACACTTCTGCTGCTTTGCCATCATCTGTTTTTCTAAATTGCGTTTTTGGATGACGAGGATGGCCTCTGGGGTGAGGCTGAGGGTAAACTGAATCTCCTTCTTCCCTTCGTCCTTGCCGTGGAGCTGTCTGGCAGAGTCCATGGAGCTGGAGCGCCTGACTCCCTCCGATGAGTCCTGAGGTTTGGGCACCGAGAGCCAGGAGCACTTTCCCTGAGACTCCTGGGCGGCCCCCGGTTTCTGAGCTGGGCTTTTACTCTTCTCTTGGTGGGCTTTACGCCCCAGATTCCTTAAATTCGCCGCGGCCCATGAGGTGGACTGCTTCTCCTTGTCGGACCCTCCTTTCTCTCCACCCGATTTGCTGGTGATCTCAGACTGAGGAGGCACTCCGTTGGCTTTCTTTTTCCCGAAGAGTTCCTTGCCGGGAGATGAGATCCGCTGGTGGAGGCTGATGGGCGGAAAAGGCATTGTTGTATCTTGGAAGCGATCAGGATATAAAAGCGTGCAAATGTTCAAAGTGCAGATGAGGAAGCCCTGCGCAAAGCGGCGAGGGGAGCTCTGTGTGCATTATCCAACGGCGAGGTGGAGGCAGGCTGGAGGTGCACCTGTTGTCCGCGCCGGCTGGAGTTCAACTGGTGCACGCGCTCTCTCGGCCTGGCCGCTTTATGGCCGCGGCGGCAGGAAGGCGTGGTCTGGAGACGCACCGAACAAAGCCATGAAAAAACTGGTGATGTCATATCATAATTTCCAATAACTTCCTCAAGCAACGAACCACATCCACCTCATGGTACCCTCGTGTTTTTCTCACAGTGCCGCTGTGCTGTCACTGGACTGAATGGCACACATATATACTCCAACATCTGTTTAATAGACACTCTGAAAGCCAAGGAGTGCATTAAAAGAGATGAAGTTTAGTGACTAATCTGATTCATTGAGGATGACTAATTTTGGCCTGTTTCTAAGAAATAAATGATCACTTTAAAAACACAAATTAACTGGAAATGAAGCAGATAGGGCTCCACATGTACTGTTAAGTTCTTGGTGCTTACAGAAAACTGTCCTTGAACTAACAAAACATGTCAGTGGCACAATGACATGCAGTTTGCCTTTCCCCCTTTCACTAAGCCAATACAGCCTCAAATGTCAATATAGGGATGTATAGATGGTCCATTGTTGTTCTTTCAGCCGTGCAGCCTATGAAAGAAATCTTGGGTTTAAAATACAAATAGTCTACAATATTGATTTCTCCTCCTTTCCGCTGTTGTCTGCTCTTTCACCCGGACGGTTCCACAATTGATTCAATGTGATTTTGTTTCCCTCAGTGTAGGGTATAAGAAGAAATCAATATTCCCTTCCAAATGTATGGCATGACATGGAGTCATGCAACTGATATCGTGTTGCTCTGACACTACATCGTTGCTCTGACATGTTTCAGTGTAGTTTCATTTCTTCAGACCCATAAAGCAGAATTATATTCCTGTGGTGATTATTTTTAATTCACTCCTCTCTACCTTGGGGCAACCTGACAAAATGGCATGGAAATTACCCGTAGCAACACAGGCCAAGTTATTTATTCATCTGTACAAGATGAGCCAGATCATGAGGTTGGACATGGGAGACAAGACTTGTTTAATTTAAGCGGCTGCTGTAGCGTGGGATCCCTCATCTCTCTGACATAAGAATGGATTAGATGTAATGAAGAGGAAACAGTCGGGACACTAACAGATTGCCGAGGTCAGGGTACTTCCCCTTCATCCTTCAACTTTGGAGTAATCCAAAAATGGCGGGTAAAGAAAACAGATCACAAAAACAACCACGGTTCCTTCATTCTACGGAATGATTTTATCCCTAAGATTACTCTGAGAGGGATTTACCGGGTCTCCGACAAGTTAGTTGAACAAGTAGTACTGAGGGGAGATTTTGTGCATGTTAATCCACCACAATATTATACAAGTGTCTATGTGGGGGCTGCAAAACAGGAAGTAAAAGGATGTTATTTAGTCACATCAACCACAAAGAAAAGCCTGAGGCATGCTTCTGAGCAAATACTGCAGCTGACAGATGGGGTGATGGGGCGAGGCGTTAAGAGTTTTGGTATGTAAAGACAAATATATAAAACAGTTTTCTGTTTATCCTCCAGTATAAACCAAAATCTGGGGATATATCCATGACCAAGTGCCAGTCCAACATGCTCCATGAAATGAAACACACCTTTTCATCGGGCTAATGTACACATGTGCACCACAGATGGGGGTAGGTAGAGGTTATGAATCTTTCCAGAGGAGGTTGTCATGACAACTACATCCTCAAAGGCTACGCCGTGATGCTGAAGCAATATATGGAACCCGATGTAAGCTATACTGGGTTATTAGGTCACGTCAAATTCACAATGCTCAGAAAAGCGTAATTAACTGGGTCGTTTCTACATCTGCCAGGAAATCACATCTGAAAAAAAGGAGAACAAATTTTGATGTAATTTCTTGAGCTTGCAGAGTGCGGGGGGTGGTTGGGGGTGATCGGGGGTGATCGAATACACACTGAAGACTTACAGACTACACAGAAGCTGCGTTTTGGTTTTTAATCTCTTTAGGAAAAAAACCCAAAAGAGCAGTGGATATCATATATCCCAGTGCATCATCAGTGAAGCAGTGTCTTAACCCCCTCAGGGACAATGATCATATATAAACCCAGACTCCATCTGGGAGCCTCCTTATACATCAGTGCGTCATACACAGATTGAAAACAGAAAGACGATGTGTTTTAATAGTGTGTGTGTTTAAGAAGTCAGAACACCATTTACAAATCCAGAAGAAAATAGAATTTCACACTGTTAAAGCTGTAAATATGAATGGTTGGTCACTGTGTGAACAGATCTCTTTATATAAATGTATGTGTACTGTGTACACAATATTTCGGCACTTTCCCTGCAGTTTAACTGTAAAAAATCTTCAGAAAACATAAGAATATCTTTAAATATATTAAGCATTAAAGGCACTCGTATCTCTCATCAAAGCAAAAGACTGATGAATGTTACAATCTGATTATTGTTACTAACCTTCAGCTATTGACCTAAAAAGCAAAAATTCACATTAGGAAAAAGCCACAGTAAAAAATTTGGAGATAAAGTGTATACACAATTTAGATTTATATTTTACAGGGCCACTGTTCTTGCAGTGGCAAGAACATATTGGGACCAGTCTTCATATGAAATTAAGGGCTCCAGACTCCTAAGACAGACAGGTCGTGAAGCATTTCATCACAGCATCCCTGTGTGAAAGAAAAAAAAAGGTAAGAAAATGTCCAGAGATATTATCAACAGCATTATAAACAATAAAATGAAGTAGGGACGCACAAGAAAAAAAAAAAGATATGAAGGAGTGCTGCTCTAAAATTGTTCAAGAATAAATAAATCCAGTGGAGGCTAAATTCGGTCATGCGCATAATATCAAAAGTGACAATAAAAGCACCTTGCACCCTTTGTTACGATGATTAGGGTGGGGCTCGTCATGAATAAGTGAGTGTGTTTTGGCGGGGAAGCACCACATGTTCAGATTGATGGGGGCTCCCGCTCTCTAGGTAGTCTGTGTTGAAGGATGATGCAATGTGAGCAATCACCTTGGCAACCACGGACCCTTGCCTACACTGTTTCCCTTCACAACGCTTGCTCTTGCCATCAGTGTGTTGCTATGCAGACTTCGCCTGCAGCCACAGTCAAATTTCGGGTGGAGGAGGTGTGAAACCCGTCAAGGTTAAAAGGAGAAGGGGGGATCATAAGCAGGGAGGGAGGAGGAGGGGAGGTCAGCGGACAGACAGGAGACTCCCACCATCACACGCCTTGCTTAGTCCCTTTGGTGTATAACACAAAATCATTCCACACCAAAGTCCTCCTATTATTCTTCCATACAGCATGCAGGTTGTTTTTATTCACTGGGGGCTTGATGCTATTTAAAACTGCATGAATAAATAATCAGTCTCTGAGACTTTCCCCACTTCTGATTAAATATCAGAGCAACAGTAGCCTTAAAGCACTGTGGGAAGTGCACATGCAGCAGGATTTAGTACCTTGGTCTGCAGGCATGAGAGGTTATAAATAGGCAACAAGGTAAAATACATTAAAGGATCAAGTCCACTGGCCATGTGGTGTTGTGGCTAGCCAGGTATCACAGTTTCTGTGACCACAGACAGGAATGGGAGAGGCACAGACTTTATGCTTAATATGCTAAAAGACTAATGCGTTTTAGGTGTCACCCAGAGTGACAAAGGCCTGAGATCAAAAGACGCAGCTGCTCTCTAGCAACACTGAAAACAAAAGAGAGCAAAAATGATGAAATCTAAATTAAATGAAAAATGGATTAGAGTAAGAAGCTTAAAGGAAAGAAGACGATATGTTGACGAAAAATGGAAGAAATATAATAACAAAGGACTAAAAAAGAGACAAGTGATCACTTAGACTGGAGTGGTCAGCACAAACACTGGCTGTCAAATTTGCATTTCTCCATTGGAATTTGGTATTTGGAAGGGTGGCATGGGAAAAAAGGTCTTTGTCTCAGCTTTGTGTTGTTGTTAGCATTTGGGTTGGGGGAGGGGACACTATAGTTCATCTCTCAGCTGTCAGAATGGATTACGGGGTCGCCCAAATACACACGGCACTAAGTGAGGGGCTGCATGGGGGGGCTCTGGGGCTCTCACCAAAATGAGATATAACCCTGCTTTACAGCTGGACTGGAAAAACAACATCACACCTCATGCTTGGCACGTGCCACTGTGGTGATACACCATATGGGACAATTTGAAAAGTAAATACCTTAGTACATGGGAGTATTTTCTTTCAGTGCCATTAAGCTCCATATTGTATATGTTTGTACAATAAACACAAAGAAAATGAGCTAGGAGAGTGACTTTTATTCTTATCTTTGAATTGTTTTCCAGGACAACGGCTTTAGGTGTAGATCTAATTAATATTTTGCTTTGTGCTTCCACCCTGTAGAGCTTAATATAAGCTCATCAACAAGTAATGTAAAAGCTACAAGGGGGGAGAAATACCTTTGGCAAATCTGGCTTAAAGAGCATTATATCCCAAAGAATGATTTTGATTTAGATATTATGAATAAAGCGAGTAACGTCACAGGGCTACTGCACAGTGTGAAACAACAAGCTGCCATTTGTTTGACACAGAGAGCCTGCACTGGTCGTAGTGGGGGATTACAGCCATATGGTGGAGGCAAACAGTGTTTAGAGGAAAAATAAAAACATGTTTTCATTGCAGTGTCTCGTAACGTTTTCCCTCCAGTGTGTGGTTTGTGACAGTGTAGGGCATTACTGAGGTATAAATGGTGGAGAAAAATGAATTTCATTTGTGAAAGGCCAGCTCAAATATAGAAAGTTAACTTACTTAACATAACATTAATGAATAAATGTTTCAGGGTTACTGCTGAACAAAACATAGCTCATATAATTATTTGATCTTACCTGGCAAATGGAATGTAAGAGATGCTATACCTGCAACAGAAAAACACAAAACATGATTTCTTATACACAATGCCATGACTACTTTTCAAACTCATGTATATGCCACCTTTCGATTTGCCTCCTCTGGCTTCAAAGTTAAAATTTAAGGTCACCTTAGTTGAACATTTACAGTCAAGTCGCTATTACTTTGCTGCTCCATTACAAAGACAAGTCAATGTGTCTTTAAATCACCTCACTTCACACATTTTCCTGTCCTTCAATATGTCACATATAGTATCATTAGAAATCCTAGTCTATCTATAAGTTTCACTTGGTTTTAATGATCATTTTCAGCATGCCTTGGGTTTTTAATGCTGTAAAGTCCTGGGGATTTAAGATTAAAAGCCGAGAGAAAACACACTGATGTGATTACAACTCAAAAAAAAAACAAACCCTGATTAGAAACCTAAAATATGTCAAGAATCTGCTACAGCAGTTGGATTATTAACTAGAGCCCAAGTCTGAACATGATTTCCAACTTATGTGATCACAAGTTAACAGGAAATCTTCCTCTGTCCCACCTGAGCTATGACAGAGGTTTTTTCTACTGTAGCATATTTCGAGTAGATGGTTCTTAAAGTCTAAACTAAACATGTAAACTATATGAATCAGTTAACTGTTCAATTATTACTTCCTTCTGCTGTGCTCTACACTGAGACAATGACAGCCAGTAAAGCTTCAGTGTCATATGGTGACTTCAGCCTGAGGACTGGACTTTGCCCACCTCACTGTGTGGGTCGGTGGCCACGTCTTATGACAGCACCACCTTCACACAGACCTCTGTGTGCCTGTGTGGGAGTGAACTATGCCCCCCAGTCTGTTATGAGTGAGTCTGGGATGTGTGACTTGTGGTTGCCATGGTGATGCATGTGCAAAAGGAGGCAGAGCGGAAGTGAATGTCCTACATGTAGGTGCGAAAGCAGTGTGGTCATGAGGCTGACACAGTCCTGCTCTATGATGCACTCGCACTGTCCGCTCCTGCTGTTTGTGTTTCCATACACATTCACACAGCCAAACTCTTTTGTTGCTGCTGTGCAAATATGCACCAAACTAGATGAACATGCAAGCACTGACATGCCAACACACATCCTTGACAGCTCTTATTATTCACTGCTGTGCGGCACCTTAACCCCAGTGACCTTATTACAACATGTCCTCCTTTCTCAGTCAGCTAGTCTGGTTTAGATGCAGGGTCCATAAAAGCAAATGTAAGAGCCTGAATTCAAAAGTAACATGAACACTATTACACATAACAAGTGTTCACATTTTACTTTAAACAAATGTCAGACAAAAATGGAAATCCCAATCTCCCAGAGCCAAAGGTGATGTCTAGACCAACGAACACCAAAAAGATATACTGCTTCCAATGATGAATAAAACCAATCCAAATCCTCCCATTATGGGAAGCAGAAAATTATCATGCTGGCAATTAAATAATCCAAAATCAGTCATCAAAATAGTTGACCATCAATTTAAGGTAAATTTGACTTATAAATCAATGAACTTAAATGAACAGAGCCATTTATTTGTATTTTGTATACATATATTCGGATGGAGCCATTCACCTATGACTCTAGTAGTAGTATTAGTAGTAGTAGTAGTAATAGTACTAATGACCCCAGAGACAGTTGGCACCGACAAGTAGGTCCACAGCCATCCTGACTACCTACATGTCAACAGGCCAAAAACATACTAAGGCTCCTGTGACACCTGACACGACCTACCTACCAGTCTTATTACAACAACACTGACTCCACCTGTGTGTTTCAAGTAGACATCACTGATTGCTCAGGCAAACTAGGGCAAATCCTTGTAATCAGACTATTCATGCTATAATACATGTACTTCTTTTTAACATTAGATGGTTTCCAGCATATTTCCTCTCTATTGTCCAAGTTCAAAAACTTAAGCTATCTTGAAAAGATATGGTGCTGTTCACTGTGTCAATGATTGTGTACGTTCAGTGCACGTGCCGACTGCAGTAAATCAGCTTATCGCTTCAGCAGCGTGATTATCTCGACTCACAGACATGGATAACTCAAGCCAGAGCAGCTGGACCAAAGTTCTGTATCACGGAGAAGATGGCCTCATTTGCGTTGGTGTGAGTGATGAGTAAATGAACGTGCCAAATGTAGCAAAGAAGATCGATGGCTCAGATTCTTCAGTCACACTTACCATGTCATTGCCAAAAACTGCAGAATACAGAAGATGATAGCCAGTCCCTTTTTATGCCACTGTAAAATAAAACAATGGTTGTTCCAACAGTTTAAAACACTGTACTAAAACAATTTAAAACAATAAATATTGAAAACTATGTATTATCTACTTACCCAAAACACTGCACAAAGTGTTAAGAGAAGGCAGAGCTGGTGAAAAGAAGAAAGGAATGATTACAGCATCTACTTGTATGGTTGTAAAGTCCGCTACTTGATTTTACAGGAATTGTACAAATCTTAAAAATACGGAAAACAAGTTAATCTGTTGACAGAAAATGACAACTGAGTCAAGCTAAATGATGTTGTCAAGATCAGTCACTTTATCTTCTCAACTCTTTAAGACTGCAAGGTAAAGAGCATCAGACCTTTAATTGAACGTGGCCTTCTAATCCAAAGCCAGAAACACTTTTCAAGGGTAGGTGAAAGCACTAAAAATAAAATGTTGCCTCCTGTCAAGGAGGATTTATTGAGAACACCATTTCCAAAACAGTAAAAAAAACAAACAAAAAATAAATATATTTTTCAATATATACTGGAAGAAAAAGAAAAACCCAGAGAGCCACGACAACAGTTCAGATTAACAGTGAAAGTAGTTACCAGCATAACAATGGTGGCTATCAGTCTTGTTGGTTCAAACATTCGCTTCAGCTGTTTTAAGGGTCCCATTAGGAAGCAGGTGCTTTAAAAGAACAGAAAAGAAACAAGCAACAGTTTTTTAAACATCAGAAAAAAGGAATGGTTTGAATTGTTAATCCAGGATCTGAAGAAACCTCTTAAATGAGACGTGAAACATACTCGAGTATCTACAACCAGACCCAGCTGCCCTTGATTCAACTTTCCCTACATTTACATTAAATTTGCATTTCTTTTTTGGCAGCTGATTTTATCCAAACAGAGTTACAAGTGAGGCACTTCTTTTAGATAACCATGGCTTACAGGCTGGAGAATTTTCAGAGATATACAGGAAATGTTTTTCTTTACGTCTGGTGCTTCCCTTTTAACGCTAAAGTGTCATTTCATTGCACTTAGTCATTCAATGTGTCAAGCAAGTGTTTGTTCATTTTCAGTTTCTGTAGTTGCAACTCTTTTGTCATCTGTCCCAGTCTTTTATGCCAATTCTATTTGTGGGGGGGAGCAAATTGCACCATGGTCTGCTTAAACAGACATTGTGCACATACACGTTTATTCTGGAGGATTTCCAAGCAGTCCTCATTATGTGCACACGCACACACAAACAAATCTCTTCTGAGGGACAGAAATGTCTGGTGGCCACCGCAATCAAATTGACACGACATGTGACATGCATTAGGGGGGTAAATATTTCATGGCCAACACCAAGATGACACACTTAAAACCTCCTACATGATGCATGTGTGACGTCAGTAAATGTATCGAGACAAAGGCTTTCCCCACTGACGCGGCACGCAGCTCTGGGCTCGGCAAAGCTGTGTGGGCAGAGGGAGTCTGTGGAGCGTCACTTCTATTAGATGAGACACGAGAGTAGTCAGTGTTGACGCAGGCTCTTTCTACTGGTCTGCCAAAAGGGATGGATGCTTTTTTCAATTGCTTAGTGTGACAGAGCCAGTAATAATATCCAGACACATACAGTGTTACTGCTGAATAGAGATGAGAAAATCAGTCATCTGTCTCAATGCATTTAAGGAATTATTTAAAAGTTATGCTGCGGCATCACACTAAAATAATCTGAATTCAATTTCCCCCATTATTAATCTGCACTCAGTAACCTATAATGACAAAGCAAAAACAGTCTTTTCCAAAAAAAAAAAAAAGCAGAAATATTCAATCTCATTCTTTTCAAGTATTCCGACTTGTTACGATGCTTGAAATTTATCTCTGGTGCCTTCTCTTGATCAACTTTGAAACGCCTCTACACCTTGGTAGGAGTTGATAAACCAAATTGCATGATTTGGCACCTTACTGTCTATAGGGGTTGTCCGAGATGACAATATTTATCAGAGCAAAAACCATCCGTGAGGTTGAAAGAACTGCCGACAGAACTCAGGAAACAGGACTGTGTTGGTCCAGAGCTGCAATAATATTCTGAGCACCATGGTTTCCATAAATGTAATAAGACTTCCTCAAACTAGCTACATGGCCAAACTGTGCAACCGGAGAAGAAGGGCTATCTTGCCCAATTGATCCTGTAAAGTTGGGAGAAACTTGCAACCACCAGGGACAACCAGCACTGCAGCTGTCCACCGATCTGTGCTTTATGTCTGCATAAGAGAAACAAAATTCTCAGGACCGATGAAACTAATACTGACCTGTCTGGCCTCAAAACTGAGAGTCATGTGCAAGGGTGGGAGTGGGTGGTGGTGTCTGCAGCAGGGACAAGGTCACGACTGAATGAATGTTGAGTGGAGCAAAGTACAGCAACATCCTTGATGAAAATGAGATCCACATTCATCTTCCAAAATTACAATAACCAAGGGCAGGCAGTCAAGACAATACACGAGTAGCTTAGGGAAATATCTGAGAATGTCCTTGAGCGGCCCAGCCACAGTCCTGACTTGAACCCAATCTCTGAAGAGACCACCAACAGTCCAAATCCAGGTGTACAAAGCTTGTGGCATCACACCCAAGAGGACCCCAGACTGTAATCACTGCCAGTGCAGATTTTTAAAATCAAATTTTATCTGATTAGGCTGCAACTTAAAATGTAAAAAAGCCGAGGGGCTCCGAGTACTCTCTGAATTTACTTATGGTCAACCAAGTCTGGGATTTCACAAATAATTTGACGAAAGACGAAGCATAACTTGAGGTTGGATGACAACAATGTTGCACAAAGAAAACACTTACAAGAGAAAAATGTATGGTATCTGTATTGTCAAAGTTGAATACATGTAAAAAGTGGTGTAAGATTGTTAATATATGACCTTTGCTGGCTTTGGATCAGTAACCTGGGCTATGAGAGTGGAGGGTGACCCAGTTTATTGATGACTCTAAACCCTCTGGACATATGATACCTGAAAATAGAGACCATCCTGTCTGAAAACAAACACCTCATCATGGTTCACTGTCTGTCAAACCAGTCAATGACATTGTTATTGGGTTTAGACGTTGGATTATATAGATTGAATCATCCATGGTATTGTAAAAGCCACAACCCGCTGATACCTGCTTACAAAAAAGTGGACAAAACAATCATCTGCAAGCATAAGAAATATTTACCACTGTACTTAGTTACATACTTGGTTTTGTGCCAATTAGAATTAAATGGAAAAAAATTGTGTAAAGGCACAGCAATGACAGATAAGTATGGATCCCTGTTTGTTAGAAGGAAACAATCTTGCATGCTTCTATAAAGAGGTGCTGCTGTTTGCTTGGTATACTCCCACAGAACAAGTAAATACTAATGTCTTCTCTATTTAAAGTGTCAGACTACAAAACAAACAATCAGGAGACACAGACAGCTAGTCTGTTCCCACTGACGACTGTCCCTTTATCCCCAATCATTGCCTACGGCCTATTAAGCAGCATATAATTAAGGAGAGTTACTCACATTATCACCAAGATCATAAAAATACATAACTACAAATACAAATTTTCTATTAAGGCATACATAGTCTCCATATGGCTACGTGCTGCAGTGGCATAATTGGGGTTAAGGTGGCCTAATTTTACTTGAATTTAAATGGGTTGACACTCTTTAATATGTGACCTTTACATGAAACAGACTTGATGCAGTGTGATTATGATTCTGTTCATTTGAACTGTAGCCATGCTAATAACTAATGCTTACATTAATCTGATTAAATCTTTGAGATTATTTCAGATAATCCTACAGTCCTGTGCTGAATCATGGGTCACCAGCATTTATCACCAATATCAGAATGTCAGTATCAGTTTCAGAATGAACAAATCTCATGGTTCCCCAAACACCATGTTCTGTGCGTTGGCTGACAGGTGCTGAGTGCATACAGGAGAATGACAGTAAATTACAGTAATGACTAATTGATGCATCTTCTTTATGTAGAGCCCAGAAGCAAAATTTGGAGCAATGTGTATCTTTGCCGAAAGACGACAGGGTGATTGCAGGTTGTGGTGGGTGTCAATTCAAAATGATATCAGAGCGTCTCAGCCTGCAGCTCACTACTTTTCCTGGCATTCCTGGCAGTGTGCCATGCTGGTGAAGAAAATACAACATCGACTAAATACCAACCAGACCTCGGTCGGACTTACCTGGCAAGAGCAGCGACATTCCCTAATGTATAGAAGACTGCAAAGAGCTTGATTCCATTTGGGAGGAACAAAAATGCTGAGCCCTGTAAAGACAAAAAAAAAACAGTCTGTCAGCTACACAGAAAATGTCACCACATTTACTTAAGAAGACAAAAGAAAAAAATGTTTTACTTAGTAACTTAATGAATCCTGAACCTAAAGACTGAAGGCTTACCTCTTGTTTTTTTTTTGTTGTTAACATAAATAAACAAATAAATAAAACCCCCAAGGGATTATGTTGCTGTTTTATGGTTGGGTGAAACATAATAACATAATGGCTTTCCACTAATACTAAAATACAACAAGGTTTTGCTAGGGTTTGTTAAAGAGTCACTGCCTTGACTTCATTAAAATTTGCAAATATATTGTCTGTTTGGATTTGTCTCATGGAGATGAAGGAAACATCAGTTTACTTAAGAATTGTTTTGACATCTCTCTCCCCCTCATTGCTTATCATCTCATTTCTGTGACTGTGTGCTGATAAATGCAAACAACATGTGCCAATTGTTTACTTTTGAAGGTGAACAAGGATGTGTCTTGAAGGCAATTGTGTTTAATCTTGTTAACAATTTGAGCATTTATAGTCTGCAAATCAAACAGCACACTCTGCATTCTCTGTTTCACGTGTCAGCATGAAGTAAGACAGAACAAAAGCTGTCCCGTTTTAAAGGCCGTGATACTCACAAGTATTGAACACAGGATGCCTGAAGCAAAGAATATGACGAACCATTTCACCCTGGTGCTGTAGCTGAGAGTGGTGGCATCAAGGACCTGGTGAGAACAATGGGAGGATGTCACAAGACAAACCTAATGACCTGCACAGAGACCCACAGGCTTCCTTCTCATGATTCAACTATGTTGGCTGGAGCTTTGCAGATAACACCCAGTCACTGTAGTGATAAAAGTATTAATACTCCCACACAGGGCTAAGAGTTACAGTTACAGAGCAATACACAGCAAACTGAACTTAGGCAAATGAACCAATAAAATAAAGGTTTATTTGGAATAGGGGTTTCATTAAAAAGATAAAAATTTGCACAGATATGCATAAGTCCACGCAGTAAAGACTCCAGTGTTTCAGAGTCAAACTTCAACTTTAGAAACATGTACCACCACGAAAAACACAGGGTTGAAATTAGCATCTTACCTCATTTCCTTCTCATCGTGAATGCGTGTAAAAGGCATGAATAAACACACAAATACAGTTTATGGAGATTTAAACGGGGAGGAAAGAAAAAACAAACATAAACATGCTAGCGCCACTGTTCAGTTAGCTAACGTTAGCCAACTGCCAAACTGTCGCGAACCGACATTTTTACATGCACCTACTGATTTACTCTTACAAAACATAACTATTTAACACGAGCACTTGTCTTGACACAACACATTAGCATTTTATTCACATGTTTTACATTTCTACTGACACGACATTAGCGTTAGCAGAGTGTACTGTCAGTAGCTCGCTACCTGTGCAGTTAGACCCAACTCTTCATTATCCTCTTGGCCGCTTAGCACACGACGAAGCTTGTCCATCGCTAGAGGCTAGCTGGCTAACTTGTTAGAAAACAATGCTGTTCGATTTTTAGAGCTTTTCTTACTTTACGTCTTACTCTTTCACTATGACTACAAGTTTTCTCGTCGGAGTAGCGACTCCTAACTTCCTGAACGACACTTCCTTTCAGTACTGACTTAGAATCGGTTTGTCAGCACCTACTGTTCACGCGGAGGCTTGCAAAATACTGACCGCAGATCAGCGTGTGAAGACAACTTCACTGGGTCCACTTCCTCGCAAATGTTGCTGCGTTTCAGTGCTGTCGGAAATCAGCAATTACAAAACAAACGGCGGAAAGAACGAACATTTTGTAAAAACACACTATTGCAATAAATTTATCATTTGACAGCATTTTGCGCGTGTGTGGCGGTTGGTGGCTTACAATATTTAATATAATTCAAACAGCAACGGTCTTTATTCAAACAAATCAGGTAGAGAGCCATGTATTAAATATCTTACAAATCTTTAAAAAAAAAAAAAAAAAAAGATGGATATAGTGTGTGCATCAGTCGCATCGTTATCTAAAAGGCACGTGTTTTAACCCATAAACCCATAAACCTATCTCACGTAGCCTACTTTTTCAAAATTAGTTCATGCTTCCGTCTTTTCTGTCGCTTTGTCGCCACCCAGTGGTGATAGTGACACAACAAACAGCAGGTGGCACTGTCAGCACAGCACATGATATGACCATGCTTGGTAGTTTCATGTGCTTATCTTGTGAATTGTTTTGACTGTTTATACATACCCTCACTTTTCGTTAGTCAATGTCATACACAAGTTCCCTCAATGTTTTCAACAAGGTGGAAAAGCAGATTGTTTTTACAAGTCACAAGTTTTTTTTTTGCATAATGCATTCTGCATATGGGACGCCTGCTCAGCCCACTGAGCTATACGGCGCCCCACAAAATAATTTTTTTGTAAAGTTTGAATAATTCCTCAAAGAGTTTGTACACACTCTGGTTTTGAGTCAGACCAATAGATTTAAGTACCATCATTTCTTAATAGCAGTCCTCCTCATGACATGTGGTGTAAGATGTTGTGTGTCAAGACTATAAAATTTCGCCTTATCTTCAAAATAACCGACACCAACCAAGATTGGGTTAAACTGTCCTACACAGCACTTACTGGCACAGGATGGCACAAGATAGAGCAAACACAATCATAGGGTGGCACTGAAAACACAACTACCCTTATTATATGTATTTACAGTACAGAGGAGACGGACCACACAACAGTGTGTGCAGAGTAGGGGTACATCATGCACATTACAGTAATTTCTCTCAGAATCACATGTTGATGGAAGATTATAGTTAACATCGAAATCTTCATCAGTTTTCAAAGAACAAAAGGTCCATAGTCACAATACTGACCAGCACAGTAGAACATGCAAGTGATGGTGTCTTTATTCAACATTTACGTCTCATGCTGCCAACAGAGAGGAATGTACATCTCTGAAAAATAATGTCTCAAGAAAAAATGAATGCAACTGTTCACTTGATGGATCCTTCACTCTACAGGCAGAGCTCCAGTTTCCTTCACAGTTCAGTCATCTTCTGCACACCCTGGGTAGACCATGAATGCCAACTGTCCATATTAAACTGTGCACATTTAACTAGAGTCAGGATGGCAAATTTAAGTGCAGATGAGGGTGTTCAGTTGTTAGAAAGTGTTTTCAGTCACGTGTCCAGGTCAAACTTTCTTTATTGTAAATAACAGGCTTTAACTCATTACTTTTTAATGAGTTTGTCATGTTGTTGTGAAAACCTCCAAATACTTTCATTGGACTGACAAATGAATATATTTCAATGTAACCTAAGTGAGGTGTAAGATCGTAGTTGTGGGTCTTTTTATGGAGCTGAAGTCTTTAGTTAAAATGGACTAACTGGATCAAGCCTGCATTGCTACCACTCAATAGCAGGTTGGCTGTAGTAATCACAGATGTACAGTCAGTCACTATCATCACACAGTAGACCCCAATGCAGAGGTCAAAAGGCAAGTGGGAAGTCAAGATATCTCTGCTTATGTGAACACCAGGAGCTGAATATTGCTACGTGAGTGCATGCAGTATTTTCATTTATAAATCTCAATCTAATTTCCAATTCATGTCACATAAAATATTTTATCTCGAGGTTATTAAGATGTATTTTAGTGGACATGATTCAGACATGTTTCAAGCTCCATCTGGAAAGCGCAGTAGCCAGAGTTGACCACGTGGTGGAGTAGTTGCACAGACGCTTTAGTTTTAGCAAATCCAAGCTTTTCTGTTTTCTTCGTTAAGAGTTTGTTGTTGAAAATATCACCTGCGGGGCAAGTGTATGTGTTGATAGGCTTTATACGTGTCCATACTGCTTATTATTAGGGTTTTATTTGGGATAGGATATATGCACAGCCTATATATGTTTATGTCTAAAGAAATAGAACAGCAATAAATATGATAAGGAGAAAATAACGAAGATGAAGGAATAAAAATCATAAACTCTCCTACAGGTTTTGTTAGGCTGTATCCGCAGAAACGCATAACAGTGATGTCTGGGTGTGTAGGTTGTTTCTGTGCGTTTCTCCACAGTCACTCGGTCAGCCCCGCCTTCGTGGGATCCCTCCTCTGACGTCGGAAAAGGTAAAGTTTTCTGCTTTTCGGCTAAGTGTGATCGAGGGTCAACACAATATACACACAGTCTACACAAGCTGCGCTGAGGCCGCCGCGGTGGCTCACGTTGGTTCCCCGGTTCATCCACAGTCACAGTACGTGGACAAACGAGCGGGACACACTGCTGCAGGGAGAAGAGAGATCAGACCAGTCATGGCAAAGAAGTCAACTTCAGGCTGGTTTGGATTTTTTCTCTCCTCGTCGACCATTGCCCTTCTTCTCTTTGGGAGTCCTGCCAGTGGTGAGTTGTTTATTTTGGGGGGATGTTTCTGTTTTTCTCTGTAGGCTTCCAACTTCATGTGGGATTGAAGGCTCAGCTCGATAAAGCACAGGAGGAGTCTGTTCTCTGCATCACAGGCTGGAATACCTATTTAAATACCTTTTATAAAGGCCTATATATATTATGTAATCAGGGATGCTTATGGGTTTTTTCCATAGACTTACAGAAACGTCTTAACATCTCCTTACAAACAATCCTGAATTTGTTGCACAGCTCTGACTGGGTGTTTAACTATCTGTAGGCTTAACTTTCTTTAATGGTAGTAATAAAATGTGGCATCCGTGACAGCAGTAGCCGAGTGGCAGTAAAAACACACTATAAATACTGAGCTGCGTTTGAAAACATCAGAGGAGAGCCAGTCTTTGTTTTGTTTTGTTTTTTTAATCTGTCTGGCTTTAGTTCACTACTTCTCAAGTTAGGTCCAGATGCTCTGTGTTTTTATCACTGAAGCTGATAAGTGCTGAAACTTCAAGTGAGTTTATTGATTAGTCAATCACAGAAAATGAATATTTATCAACAATGTGAGCTATTTTTTTCAACATAAAAACTAGAAATGAACAGTTGGGTTCTTAATGTGTCTGTTTCCTGCTTATCCATGATTTGGATCAAATAAATCAATAAATAACAAAAGAGATGAAATTTGATGGCCATTTTCACTACTGTCTGACTTTCAGTGGACTAACTGATTAATTGATTAATGCAAATAATGATCAGTGAAGTCGTGCACCTCTGACATACAGTACTGCTTTTGGAGGCTCCTTTATGGTGGTTCTGTTAATGTTTAGATGTGAACACATGTCAAGTCTGTGGCTCTAAAGTTTTGATTTTCATAATTCTACATTGTTTAATACATTAAATGAATTTGTTTATTCTTTATAAAGCATAAAACCTATTTTTCATTCAGCATGCTGGTGTCAGTATAACATACCATGGCGTTTCCCTCAATCGACAGCCCAGCATTCCAGGCACCAGTTTCGCAGACCAACCAGGACCTCAGAGCCTCTAGTGATATCTGGCCGTGCTCCAAGGCTCTATCTGACCCAAGATCAGATCAGACAGCTGCACTTCAAGCCCACCATCGGCTCCATCCAGCTATCAGAGGGCCATGAGGCTAAGTTCAACTGTTCAATCGACATCCCTGATCCCAGGGTGGAGCCCACCATCATCTGGGTGAAGAACGGCCAGGACCTGTCAGAGAATGGCCAGGTGTTGATCAACGAGCTCCAGACCACCACAGACGGGGTCACTACTCTTGTCTCCACCGTGACGTATGTAAAACATGATGGTGAAACGTAAAAAGAAAAAAAAAGTGTAAATATGACAAGTTGAGTTCAGAGATGATGTGTCTTTGTGTTCTGTGTTGCAGTATTAAGTATGTGCACAGAGAGGATGCTGGGGAGTATCGCTGCAGACTGAGCATCAGCACCTGGACAGTAGAGTCTCATCCAGTCACTATTAAAGTGGAAGGTGAGTTTCAACTGTACAAGCAGTGGGAGCTTCTTCGTCTTTATTTGTCTAGATACTTTCACACTACTGATCCAATCCATCCACAGGTCTACCAACATTCATCCACCAACCCGAGGACATCAACATAACGAGAGGCACAAATTTCACTCTGTTATGTGAGGCGGTTGGACCTCCAGATCCGGTGAAGATCCGCTGGCTCCGTGATGGAATACATATTAATGAGTTTCATTCATCACCCAGCAGCTACGTTGTATCAGGTGAGACGAAGACCACACAGCCCAGTTTCTCTCATATCTGTCTTTCTCCTTCTTACACACAAACACACATCACAGTCGTCTACCTAATGACAGCTATGATACCTGCTCCTTTCTCACCGCTCTACTAAGATGGTGTGTCACAGATGGCAGAACTACGACTCTGTATGAGTCTGAATGACACCTTGAATCAGAGAGAGTTCCTCTTGGTTCATCATGGAATCACAAGATTTACATTTAGTTATTTTATCATCTCTGAATGTGTTTGAGGAGCCGAGAAAGTAATTTCCTGTGATATAAAGTTGTGGTTAAATTTAAGATTACTGCCTGGTTCTTCTGTGGAGAGTCAATGAAAGTGTCTTTTAATCAAGCTCTGTCTTCATGGATTGTTTTTATTTTGATTAAGGAGAAACTTTTTTAACTAAAGGAACTTCTAGCTTGTATAAAGACATTGTAAAAGTTGTGTAGTGGAACAATTAACTGCCTTTACTCCGACTTCCTCAGTGATTAAACGTGGAAACATTTGTCAGCAGACATTAAGCGACGTCTTGTTCTTGCGTGCAGGTGGTCTTACTCAACTTGCATCACTTTGTCGATGGTTTCTATTCTGCCTCGTCTCTGCTGCCTCAGCATCTATACCGTGCTTACTGACATGAGGTTTACCTCCAGCCCCTCTGCTGAATGGTTTAACAGCGGTCATTCACGCATGCTGTGCTTTTTGTTACACCACTCTGCTAGACAATGGGGAATGGGTAGAGCAACTAAAGAGTGGAGTTGCACCTGTTGTACATTGGATTAAATCAATAGTTTGATATTTTTGGAAGAC